>CANYBF010365338.1:0-18925 GCA_948192965.1 Dalechampia spathulata
TATATATATAATTACACGATCTACTGAGGAGCTTATTCACGTGTCCCCTAGATGCATAGATAAGGGAAAAGCCACTGAAGGTCAGTGCTAATAATACTCGGCTTAAAATAATTAAAACTGAGATAATATCACATAGGCACTGCATGTTATGTATTGAGTTGTATGCTCTGGAAATTATGAGAAATAACATGATATGCACTCTGACATTTCAA
The DNA here is from genome assembly GCA_948192965.1 of Dalechampia spathulata. NCBI lineage: Eukaryota > Viridiplantae > Streptophyta > Magnoliopsida > Malpighiales > Euphorbiaceae > Dalechampia > Dalechampia spathulata. The sequence goes on from CANYBF010365338.1 coordinate 213, forward strand.
TGCATCACATCATAAAAATCATATTCATTCTTACATAATTCATCGGCATTTCATAACATCACTACATGGCATTATAAGGACAGAAAAGTGAGGCTATTTTTATACGCTGAGATAAAATCGCGTATTGAGATATATGTATATAAGGAAGCTGAGTACAGTCACTTCCTATACGCTGAGTTCAGTCATGTATGTTGATTATTATTACTGAATGCTGAGTATAGTCGCATTCCAGAAAATGTTGTAATTAGAAATGTGATTGATGAACTGTGATGAAACCATTAGCCAGATTGTTTGAGGGGGAGTGAAAAATATTGCATTCTCATAAATTCATTTCATAATTGCATGATCTCATTTTAAACTAAAATGAGATATTATAGTTATATAAATATGTGAGTTATTCATAATGCTATGAATGAAAAATGAAAGTGAATCCAGGTACTACGAAGTGATAAGTTAAAGACTCTAGGCTTATATTCGGGTGAATATGATTATACGGGAACTTGATTTGTTCACTGCATTAAAATAAATATTATTATTGACATTTAATTAATTGCTTCTACCATATAATAGTTGTTATTTTATTACTTTGAGAATATTTACACTTCAATATTATTATTCATTGCATTCATTTTAATTAGCGCCACTGATTTTTACTCAGCGTTTGTCGTTTGATGAATGCAGGTCTGAGCACTTCTGAGGTTATACGGGGGTAGCGAAGTTTGGTGGCAGTGTGGCTCACAACTTTTGTAGACCTCGTGAGTGTAGCCCGGGACACATTAAGCAGACTCCTTCAGGCATTGTGTATGCAATCTATGCCTCTTCTCATTTTTGGCAGTAATACCATTTTGTGTTGTATTGGTTATTACTTTTTGATACTACTGGGTTAACTGTAGTTGTATATATATATATATATATATGCTTTCAACTACGTGTTATGATTGACTCAGTGTTGCCTCTTCTTTCCTTGGTATCTGTATGCGTGTTATGCTTCAAAAATTTTATTTAGCATGCTTTGTATACTTTGCGATGATGTCTTGTCTTGTGATTTTTCCCTTCTGGTGGAATTCTGAGGCTTTAGTGAGGAGTTTCAGGGTTTCATTACGGGACATGTCTTGACTAGGAGGTGTGACACAATTTCACCTTAATTGACTTCTAAATTGGTTACTTAGTGTTATTTAACATAAAAGTCATCAAAATAAATTTCAATAACATTAAAATCATTTTCTATGCTTAAATTGCAAAATTAAACATTATTGAAATTCGTTAAACTAATCATTATATGGCTCCTTAAATAAATCATATCATAACCATGCATGTAATTTATATAAATTGGTTTATATAATTCATATAATTCACTAAAAATATATAATAGGCATAAAAATTCAAATAAAAATTCTAAATCCAAGCTAATAAATGTTACTTATATTCTACTAAGTATTATAATCATTTACAATTATATAATAAAGTTTATAACTTAATCTCTTTAATTAATTATAACATAATTTACATTAAATAATTTTTACAATTTTGATTATATTACAAGGTTTGATCGTTGAATTGTCCTCAAATGTTTACTATCAATTGAAGACTCATAAGCCTAATATATATCAAACAATTCATTGTAAAATCATATATGGAATTGAAATTTAGAATTCTCCAAAACTAGTAATGAAATTTATTTCAATTTAGTATTCTAATATTAATTGAATTAATCCATTGTATTACACCAATCTTTATTTCATATCTCTAAAATATGCATTTTGATATTACTTAAATGCAAAAATCAAAATAAACCAACCAAGAAAATCTTTTAATTAAAACATTAATCACTTTAGCATGCATGAAATATTTTCTAATAAAATCTCTATGAATGATACTTAAATATCTAACTAAACTTATTCTTAATGAAATTATTTCTTGATAAAATTTATTTACTTTAATTCATCTAATATATCATCATAGACCTTCATTCATCATCTCAAAATTTTTAGAATAACTACCTTAAGAGGATTTCTAATTCGAATCTTTAAATAAATAAATCAGTAAAATCTTAAAGCTTGAATGAATCAAAAAAAATGTTTCACCGTAGTTCACCTTAGTGTTACTACTATCTCAGCAAATGTCATTTTGCTTCATTTATTACCACCTTAAGTGGTTTAATTTTAAACCCCAAAATTCTCCTATTTGTTTCCTTTCCTTTTTAATAACTACTCCTCACTTGTCCACTTTAATTTCTTTTAAACCAAGTTTTGTGTGCATGTATTTTATTCGTTTATGAAAACGTGTTTAGTAGCAGAAGATGTAATTTAAAACTTTTAAAACACATGATTTCATTTGATCTAGCAATACCATTTATAGAACACATCAACAATTTAGAAGATTGTAAAAGAAGAGATTAAAAACTTACTTTTATGCAGATCTCCTTCTTTCTTGTTTGTCAAAAAAGTTGTAGCAAACTTTTCAATCCTTAATTTAGAGGATCTCCAAACTATCCACACAAGTAATAGGAATGATTAGTAATCAATATTACTTGTTTTGTTTTTGAGACTAGTAAAACAAAACAGAAAGGAATAGATGAAGAAAAAGATGAATTCGATTCTTCTTCTTGATCTTCTATCAAAAGGTCAAACTAATCTTCTTGCTCTTAAGCTTCAAATTGCTTGGAATAATAGAGGAAGGAAGCTACTGAAATTTCTTCTATATGTTCTCTTGTTTTTCAAAAATGTAAGTACTAAAACCTAATTAGGTTTTAGGTTTAATAAGTTAGGTCATGTGCATGTCATAAGCTTTAGGCATGTAACTTGCATGTGACTAACTTAAATCTCTTTCATATAAGCACATGATAATCAAGTACACTCCCTTTTAACTCATCATACATGAATAAGTCATGTGACAATCACATATTGACCATTAAATAATTTAATTCCGTCAAAATCCGTACATAACATGCATATAAAACATGTCATCTTAAATCACTTGTATCTTGAGTTCTACTTATCAGATTTAAGTGATCTTGAAATCAAATTGAATCTTTTTCATGCTCTTTAAGATAAAAATAAAAGTTATAGGTTATCCCATAACTACAAAATATTATTTCATCAACATCCATTCATGATTATCATTTCTCTTACTTTTAGTGTGTGACCTTTTAGGTTCTTGACATGTTGACAACATATGAATATATTATTAAACTCCATTTAATAACATCATATGTAAATTAAGAGTGGTGTCTAGTCATACATCATGACTACCCAAACATCAAGAGGTCATTAGTTTGACTACAACCCTTCCATATCAGATTCCATGCAATAAACTCCTTTCACCATCTACTATCTCATCTAGGTTTGAGTATGGATTAATGTCAACTCAATGCATAATCAAGTATGTTAGATCATGCCCTAAATTTGACGTTTTATGTACCATAATATTTATTCCTAAAATACCCTTATGAAACTCATTCATCAATAGGCATTCTACTTTAGCTAGAGATTCCTGAATAAAGAACATTACATGAATCAATGAGATAAACCTCTATATTTAATCTAGGGTGGTGAATCCTTTATTGATAAATAAATAACTTCAACTACTTCACACTATATCCAAGATCCAAGCTATGAACACCTCCTGAGGAGGAATAAAACATAGGAGTCAAAACATAGTGATCCATAATTAAGATAACCTTGTTATCTCAAGTCTTAAGGATACTTATACTACTAATATAAGTGAGATATATTTCATAGACATAGATTAATCATCCATATGAAATCTCACTTGTAAGGTCTCTAATGAGTCAATGCCAAACTACTCATTAACATGTTCACCTTAGACAACTCTTATCATAATGAATGAGAATCATCCCAAATCGAAGTATAACATGTGTTGATCTTAATGCATTAATAATGCCCATTCTTATTAATACATTGATCAGGGATAATTTAGATATTGAACATTTGAATATAATAATAATCTCATTTTATAAACTCTTTATGAATTCCTTTATACTGTTCTGATATCTTAGAATTCATTATTTAGTTAATAACCTTTTAAGTAAACCAAATAATGAATAATGCCTTTTATTGATAAATTGTTCAATATTAAGTTCCAATAAAACATAATGCTCTAGAGCATACATTAGGAAACTCCCACTTGTACTAGAGCCATTCATACATAAACTTCAATCCTATGCAAGTTACATGTCTATCATGCTTGCTCTGTATCAATGCTTTAGTGAGAAGGTCCACCACGTTATGCTCTGTGGGAACTTTGTTAACCTCTACTTCTCCTCTACCAATGATCTATCTAATCAACTGGTATCTCTTGAGTATATGTTTACTTTTCTGGTGAGACCTAGGCTCCTTTGCTTAGGCTATTGCTCGATTATTATCACAAAATAGAGGAATAGCTTTTGCATTACAGGGAACCATACCAAGTTCATGAATGAACTTCCTTATCCACACGACCTCCTTTGCTGTGTCCGATGTAGCTATGTACTCTACCTCAGTCGTAGAATTTACTGTGGTCTCTTATTTAGAACTCTTCCAAACAACTGCACCATCATTCATCACGAATATGTAACCTGATTGAGATTTGCAATCATCTTTATTAGATTGGAAACTAGCATCTGTATACCCAATTAATTTCAAATCCCCTTCTCCATATCCTAAGAATATATCCTTAGTTCTTCTCAAGTACTTAAGGATATTTTTAACAGCCGACCAATGTTCCTCTCCATAACTTGATTGGAATCTACTTATGACGCTTAAAGAGAATGCCACATCTAGTCTAGTACATAATATAGCATACATAATAGATCTAATTGTTGATGTATATGAAATCCTAATCATGTGATCTTTCTCATCTTATGTCTTAGGACACCATGCTTTAGAAGGATATTTCCCATGTACCATGGGAACATAACCCTTCTTTGAAAGATCCATACTAAACCTCTTTAATACCTTGTCTGTGTAAGTAGATTATGAAAGACCAATAAGCCTTCTTGATTTATCTCTATAGATTCTTATACCTAAAATATAAGAGGCTTCTCCAAGGTCTTTCATAGAGAATTGTTTGGATAACAAAACTTTAACACTATACAAAAATGAAACATCATTTCCAATAAGTAATATGTCATCTATATATAATATAAGGAAAGCAATTGCACTCCCACTATCCTTCTTGTAAACACATGGTTCATTAATGTTTTGAAGGAAGCCAAATTCTTTAACCACTTCATTAAAATGTATGTTCCAGCTCCTTGATGCTTGCTTTAATCCATAAATGGATCTTTAAAGTTTGCATACCTTATTGCTATCATTGGATGTGAAACCATTAGGTTGTGTCATATACACTTCCTCAAGTACATTTCCAATAAGGAAAGCTATTTTCATATCCATTTGCTATATCTTATAATCATAATGAGCATCAATAGCAAGTAAGATTCTTATTGATTTAAGCATAGTTACTGGTGAGAAAGTTTCATCATAGTTAATTCCTTATTTTTGATGATAACCATTTGCCACCAAGCCAGCTTTATAAGTAATCACATTACCATCTATGTTTATCTTCTTTTTGAAGACCCACTTGCACCCAGTAGGCTTAATTCCCTCAAGTGGATCAACTAGAGTCCACACCTGGTTCTTTGACATGGAATCCATTCTAGACTTCATAGCCTTTAACCATAAGTCACATTTTAAACTTTTCAAAACTTCATCATAGTCTGTGGGCTCATTATTCTCAAATAATAAGACTTCCTGATTCTCATGAACAAGGAATCCATACCTCTCAGGCATAGTTCTTATTCTAGTTGAGCATCTGAGAGCTTGTGTTTCCATGGGTTCTTATTCTACATTAGTACGATCAATCGGTTGATCTGCTTCATCTTATGGTGATTGAACTTCATCAAGTTCAATTCTACTCCCACTGCCTCCTTTTAGAAAAAATTCTTTCTCTAATAAAATAACATGCTTTGAAACAATCATTTTTTATTCCAAAGGTAGATAGAAGTAATATCTTATGGTTTCTTTAGGATATCCCATAAAATAGCATTTATCAGACTTCGCTTCAAGCTTGTTTAACATTATCCTCTTAACATAAGAAGGACAACCCCATACCTTTAAATAAGATAAGATAGATTTCTTGTTATACCATATCTCATATGATATAACCTCAACCGATTTAGATGGAACTCTATTCAAAACATGAACAGTAGTCTCCAGTGCATAACCCCAAAATAATTTGGGTAATTTTGCAAGGCTCATCATGGACCAAACCATGTCTAATAAAGTTTGATTCCTCCTTTCTGATACACTATTATATTAAGGTGTATAAGGAGGTGTTCATTGAGATAAAATGCCATTATCTCTGAGATATTGAAGAAACTCTTAGCTTAGGTATTCACCACCTCGATCGAATTAAAGAGTGTTAATAGTCTTGCTAAGTTGTTTATCTACTTAATTTCTAAATTCTTTGAACTTTTCAAAGGCTTTAGATTTATGCTTCATTAAGTACAAACATCCATATTTAGAATAGTCATCTATGAATGTAATGAAGTAGTTGTATCCACCTCTAGTATGTATGGACATAGGATAACATACATCTAAATATATGAGTTCTAGTACCTTTTTAACTCTTTCACCTTTTCCTTTAAAAGATGATTTTATCATCTTGCCTAATAAACAAGATTCATATGTTTCATAAGATTCATAATTAAATGAACCCAAGTTGCCTAGTTTTTATAACTTAGACATGCGAGTGTTGTTTATATGACTACGATGACAATGCCATAGAAAGAGTAGATTACGAGTATCAACTTTGATGCTCTTAGTTTGAACATTGCAAATGAGGTTTGAGTTATTCAGTATATATATTCCATTCTCAACATTTATAGAACAGTAAAACATACCATCTTTAAGTATTGAACAACCATTGTTGTTAATGGAAAAATTAAATCCTTGTTCAATAAGACAAGATACTGAAATAAGGTTCTTATTCAAGCTAGGAACAAAATAATAATTATTAAGTTCTAATCTTAAACCAGAAGATAAAGGTAAAACATATGTCCCTATTTCTAATGTAGCAACTTATGCTCCATTAGTAACCCAGATGTCTGCTTCATTTCTATCTAGTCTCCTTCTACTGACTAGCCCTTGCAAATCATAATAAATGTGAAATGCATAGCAAGTATCTAATACTAACTCTTGTTATTAGAAACAGCATTAGAGTTAACCTCAATCATAAATATACCTAAAGAAGAAACACAGTTCTTCTTTACTAGCTCCAAGTACTCCTTGCAGTTTCTTTTCCAATGCCCTTCCTTATTGTAATGGAAGCAAATACCCTTAGAGGGTTTTTCTATAGTTTTCTTATCCATACCTCCTTTAGGCTTCAGGGCAGGCTTCTTATCCTTCTTCTTGATTATGCCCTTCTTTTTGGCAAGCCTAGAAGAATTAACTACCAGTGCTGCTTTAACACTCTTCTTATTGGCATCCTGAGCATATTTCAATAAATTGATGAGTTCATGAATGGTAGTCTTTCTTCAAAAAGCATTTTGAAATAAGTAGCCATAGCACGAGAGTTCATAGTCTCACACTGCTTATAGAGATCATTCTCTATAGCTCCTAGCATAATGCTACTGGCTATCTTATCCTCTTGCTTAAACTTATTGTAAGCATCTCTGACTTCATCAGAGGAGTTAGCTACTGGCATGCATGGATAAGCTCGATCCATTACATGGGTTATCTATTCACCTCTCAAAGCTATTTTGATTTGGCAAATCTAGTCAATGTAGTTGGATCCATTTAGTTTATGTTTGAGAATTCCGTAAAGATCAACTTTTCTTGACATTTTAGAAAAATATGGAGAAAAGAGAAATAATGTGTCATTAAAAACATCATGTATTTAAAAACATAGTAAGGTCTTTTATTAGTTTTTATCTCCCATTATTTTATTTCAAACCAATAACCCTCAACTACTAATTCAGGAAGGTCATGCTTTACCTTCCTTAGCGGGTCAGTATCCAATGACCATTAAGCCCAATCTTGAGTACGCTCAATAAACTGGAACTTAATGTCAATAGGTAAACATCTCTCATGTCAATCATATCTATATATGACTATTGAATCATTAGGTTATCAACTTTTCTTGATACTTATATTATCTCACATAACATAATTCCCCAATTCGGCCTATAAAACATTTTACCTTGGGTATGTCTAATAAATAAAATATTTTATTTAAAGCCAACCCATTTTTTAAAACTTGGATATAGCTCATGTTAAACAGGCTTGAGTATGCTCAGCAACCTGAATGATAAGAAGCCTCCACCTTTATCTTAAAAAATGGAAGGCCTTAGATTTATATTCCTTTGAGAGATTTGTTTCCTTTTTATGTTATTTAAAACATTCAAGGCGGGTATGTACAATTGCTGCACTATACATGGTTCTGGCTCATGTATGTTATGGCATGCTCATGTTACTTATACATCCATAATTATAACAATTTATAATATAATGATTATAGAATTTAAGTCTAAGGTCAAACCTAGGTTATGTATGATTTTACAAACCTCTAAAAATTTTAAATAAGACTATTCTATTATTAATTTTATCTTGGAGTTGCTTTTGGTCACACCTTACTCCTTTGCACCTTTTTGTATCTCCTTTACAACCTATGTAATCTAATTACAAATTTCAATAGTAGAAACCCCAAGTTACATTTGGGGGGAGTAGATGAGAAGAGAAATATAAAAGAATTTAAGAAAAAGGTAGGACTAGCAGGCCCTATTTACCAAATGTATAAAATGATGCATATGCTTAATCACATTGGGCTAAGTCCATAATCACCATAATACCATTTATTCATCCATCCATATATTCAAAATGCTTAAATGAATAATCTTCTCATAATGTCATTTAAGTTATCCATTTTAAAATTCCAATATACTTTGCCTTTTTAAAATAGTTGGTGGGCTTGCATTTGAAAACATATAGTTTTGCATGTTTCAAATTTTATTTGAATAAATTATTTATTAAATTAATTAATCATTCAAATAGTAATATATTAATTATTTAATCACACTTTAGATATTAACATATCACTTAGAAGTCAAAACAAAAGTCAAAAAGTAGAAAATTAGTAAGACTCCTTACCATGCTCAAATTGCTCCATTTAAAAGTTTTAATTCAAATAAAATACTTATTAATATCCAAAATTAATAAAATTTCATTTTGAAAACCTTTAATGTATCTTAAACACTAAAATACATGAATTAATAGAAAAACATGAGCAATTATATTGAAAAACTAAATGTTCCATAAATAGATTTCCTATGCGCACATGAACATGAATTCCACAAAATCACATCTAAATTGAATCATAATTCATTCAAAATGCTCTATCATCAATTAAACACATTAATGAATTGATCCATTACATTTTAAACAATTAAAAAAAGCAATAATCAAGCAAGAACATTAAGAATAATATAAAAAATCCATTCAGCCTTATCAATAAGAGCATGTGTAACATATGAATTTTTATCTCATAAATATTTCACATATGTATTTAGTTTTTTTGATAGAAACCAATTTAATTCAATGAAAAATAATTATTTAAAATTTCAAATCTAAATTCGAACAATAACCCCTTCAAATATGAAAATGCCGCAAGCCATAATCATTCCAAAAAAAACCAAAATTTTATGTATTCTATGCATAGATTATAACATCAAATCGCTCTGATACCACTTTTGGTTTATGAAAACATGTTTAGTAGTAGAAGATGTAATTTAAAACTTTTAAAACATATGATTTCATTGGATCTAGCAATCCCATTAATGGAACACATCAAGAATTGAGAAGATTATAAAAGAAGAGATCAAAAACTTACTTTTAGGTAGATCTCCTTCTTTGTTGTTCGTCAGAAAAGTTGTAGCAAAATTTTCAATCCCTAATTTAGAGGATCTCCAAACTATCCATACAAGTATCATGAATGATTAGTAATCAATATTACTTGTTTTTTTTGAGACTATTAAAATAAAATAGAAAAGAATAAATGAAGAAAAAGATGAATTCAGTTCTTCTTCTTGATCTTCTATCAAAAGCCGAATTGATCTTCTTGTTCTTGAGCTTTGAATTGCTTGGAATAATGGAGAAAGAAGGCTACTAAAATTGCTTCTGTGTGTCCTCTTGTTTTTCAAAAATGTAAGTACTAAAACCTAATTAGGTTTTAGGTTTAATAAGTTAGTTCATGTGCATGTCACATGCTTCATGCATGTGACTAACTTAAATCTCCTTCCCAAAAGCACATGACAATGATGTGCACTCCCTTTGAATTAATCATACATGAATAAGTCTTGTGACAATCACATATTGACCATTAAATGATTTAATTCCGTCAAAATCCGTACATGCATATAAAACATGTCATCCTAAATCAATTGTATCTTGAGTTTTACTTATCAGATTTAAGTGATCTTGGTATCAAATTAAAGCTCCTTTCATGTTCTTTCAAATGAACATGAAATTTCAAGGTTATCTTATAACCACAAACATTATTTCATCAACATCCATTTGTAATTATCATTCCTTTTACTTTTAATATGCAACCTTTTGGGTTCTTGACATGTTGGCAACATATGAATATATTATTAAACTCCATTTAATAACATCATATGTAAATCAAGATTAGTGTCTAGTTACACATCATGGCTACCTAAATGTCAAAAGGTTATTAGTTTGACTACAACCCTTCCATATCAAATTTCATGCAATAAACTCCTTTCACAATCTACTATCTCATCTAGGTTTGAGTATGGATTAATGTCAACTCAATGCATAATCAAGTGTGTTAGATCATGCCCTGAATTTGATGTTTCATGTACCATAATATTTATTCCCAAAATACCCTTATGAAACTCATTCATTAATAGGCATTCTACTCTAGCTAGAGATTCCTGAATAAAGGATATTATATGAATCAATGAGATAAAACTTCTACATTTAGTCTAGGGTGGTGAATCCGTTATTGATAAATAAATATCTTCAACTACTTCATACTATATCCAATCTCCAAGCTATGAACGCCTCTTAAGGAGGAACAAAACATAGGAGTCAAAACATAGTGGTCCATAATTAAGATAACCTTGTTATCTCAAGTTTTAAGGATACTTGCACTACTAATATGAGTGAGATTTATTTTACAGACATAGATTAATCATCGATATGAAAATCTCACTGGCAAGGTCTCCAATGAGTTAGTCCCAAACTTCTCATCCACATGTTCACTTTAGACAACTCTTCTGATGATGAATGAGAATCATCCCAAAAGGAAGTATAATATGTAATGATCTTAACCGCATTAATAATATCCATTCTTATTAATACATTGATCAGGGATAGTTTAGATATTGAATATTTGCAGACAATAATAATCTCATTTCATAAACTCTTTATGAATTCCTTTGTGTTGTTCCAATAGCAAACTGAATAATGAGTAATGCCTTTTATTGATAAATCATTTAATATTTAATTACAATAAAACATAATGGTCTAGAGCATACACTAATATGTTTTGTGCATAGGTGCCCTATATATTTATATATTTGTATATTATCTATTTATTTACTTATTTATTTATAAACTCAAATACAAAGCTACCTATGTTTATTATTATTAGTAATTATGCTAGTTGAAATCTAATATTGTTAACTCAAATAATAAAATGAGCATTTAAGGATTTATCACTTTTTAAGAAAACATTTTAAAATTACATCATAAAATTCTAGTTTTTAAATTCTATCAATTATCAAAATAATTTTAATAATCCCTAAAATACTATATTTTTTTGCTTTAATAAATTTAGAAAAACAAAAAAAAATAAACACAATATTTACTTTAGTTTTAGTCCTCCTCATGATCTTTTTCCTTATCTTCATGTTTCTTATTGTGCTTGTTATTTCTTGTTGGTTTCTATCGATGATAAACAAGCAAATAAATATATATCATACCATACAATATATGTTAGTAAATAAATATATATGATATTTATAAATTAATATACATCATATGATATTTTCTAATAGATACATAAATTTATTATACGTATCATATGATATATACATATTTATAAAAATATATCATGATATATATTGGAAAAATATACAAACAATGAGATATATATTAGCAAATATAATATAAAATTTATTTATTTACAATTATATATCATATGTGATATATTGTAATACATAATTTTATTTTTATTGTTATACATATCATTTAAAGTTATATTATAAGACATAATTTAACTATCATAAATTATATTATTATATAGATCACTTTTATAATAAGACTTTATCTCTTTAAAATTTTATTATTATATATATCATTTAAAATTCTATTTTAAAATTAACAAATCATGAAATTTTAGTTAATATATTTTATGTCATTGATTCTTTATTATTTATTGATATTGATTTTAAAATTTAAAAGTTACTTTAAAATAAATTATAAAATACAATAATTTTAATAATATTTAGAAAAAGATAAAATTATGCTAACTAAAATTAATAAAAAAAGTCATGAATTAGCTATTAAATTAATAAGAACAAGTAATATACTTTATCTTAGCCAAAAGCTTGATAAAAGTATACTTCAATCTAATTCATTTGACTTGTATAAGATAAGCTTGAAAATGTTAAGTCAATTGTTAACAATGTAAGCTCTTTTTAACAACTTGAAAACTTTATATTTTTGAAAACAATTATATATGATATTTTCCTTTATATAACTTTATTATAGAAAATATTGTAAATTATTTAAAAATAAAAATGAAAAAATTGAATTTTAATTTATTTAATCATATTTTTAAATTTAATCAATTAATAATTCTAAAATTTTAATGTTGATATTATATTATTTATTTATATTAATTTAAAAACTTTAAAGTTATTTTAAAATAAATTGTAAAATATTATATTTTTTATACTATTATATTTTAATAAAAAAGTAAATTTTTATCAATTACAATTAATAAAAGGCTCATGCATTTATTAGCATGTATTACACTTTCTCTTAGTTAAAAGCACAAGAAATGTATGTTTCATCAATTTACTTCACTTAGTTTTTATAATTTCAATTTGAAAAGGCTAAATCAAATACTAAAAATATGATATAATTTTACATCTATTAGATAATAAAAATAATTAATATTGATATTTATTTTTATATAGAAGTTTTAGATAGAAATTAGTTTTTAAAAAATTAGATAATCAAAATTAATTTTTACAATTCAAACAATTAGATAATGAAAATAATTAGTATATATATGTAATTTTGAATATAATTCATAGATAATTATATTTTTAAATTTAATTGATTTATAGTTCTAAAAATTTCAATCAAAATATTATATGTGGTTGATTCTTAAGGTACTTCAAAATAAATTGTAAAATGCAATAATTTTAATATTTTTAGCTTTTAATAAGAAATAAATTTGTATCAACTAAAATTAATAAAAGACTCATACATTAACGAATAGTATACTTTCTCTTAGTCACAAGCTCAAAATAATTATAATTTATATTTAATTTCAAATAAAATTCTTAAATAATTATATCATTAAATTTAATTTATTGATAGTGCTAAAATTTTAATTAAAATATTTTATATGAATGATTGTTTATTATTTATTTTATGTTAGTTTAAAAATGTTAAATGTACTTTAAAATAAATTGTAAAATACAACAATTTTAATATTGTTACTTTCGATGAAAAACATTATCCATGAAAATCAATAAAAAAAATTAGCTTTAAGATTCTATTTTAGATATCTTCAACTTATTTTGTATATTTGCAAATAAAGTGTATTATAAAGTTTTTATTATCTTAATAGTATTAATGTTTTGAATATGATATATAATTAAGAAAATAATTATGTGATTAGAAGTTAAACTATAATCTTTGTCAACATATTAAGTACATGTTCAATAAATAATAATTTTAATATGAATAACTTTAGTCTAATTCTAGCATATGTAATAAGCATAAATTAAAACTATAATATTAGATAATAATGAAAATTAATTTTAACATATTAAATTATATGATAATAAAAATAATTAATCTTTATATTTGATTTTAAATAAAATTTTTCGATTGAACTTAACTTTTAAATTGAAATTAATTATAAATATAAATTAAAACTATTTAAAAAATAAATTTAGAGTAAAGAGTAAAATTGTCATCTCCCATATCACCCTTCATTCTTTTAGTATATTATTATGATCTGCTTTAAATGATATTATCTTATAATTTAGTATAAAATGTGATTTTTGCTTTTGTAATCAATATACTCATTACCTTAAAGCTCATCTTTAAACCTTATCAATCTACTTCAGTATTTCTCATTTTTCTTTAAATTTTATCCAACTATGAAAAGATGTATCCTTTAGCTGACTTGTATTTTTGATGTGACATTTTAATTATTGATTCAAATTATTAAAATGGTGATTTTTGATAATAGGTTACCTAATTTATCCTCAACTATAGTTTGATTTTTAATTTTATTCCAATTTTTAATTTGACTTTCACTTTTTATGACATTTAAAACTAATGAAGGCAACGTATGGTCATTAGTGCTAGAGAGAGCATTGAAAAGAAGCAGCTTCAAGCAAGCTTTTAGGTACAGAGCATATGAATGAACTAATCTCACACCTAAAAAAGAGGAATCCTAAGACTTTCTAGAGATGGGGGCTACATGGTTGAGTGATTTTAAGTTTATGCAAATATAAGACTATATAATTAAGGATAGCTTGAGCGATTTTAAGATTATATAATATAATATTATATAAGACTATTCTTATGAAGTATGTGAGTAAGGAAAAAATATGTTAAATAGGTTTAGGACATCACCAATCCATTATTAACCCTAATTAAACAAAGGTAAGGAACTAACCTTTCATTGGTTTAATTAAACTAATCTTAATTATTCCAACAAGCATTCATAGAAATAGATTGAATAATCAGATAACAAGATGCCCTACTTACATACTAAATTGCAATATTAAATCCCATGTATAACTTAATTCATCATACCTAAATAGATTGCATTAATAATACAAGCCATATGACTTAAGGAAACTTAATTGTATACACATGTATTATGTAATAATAAAAATCTTATACCTTCTAACCATGTAATATTGTAATGAGGTACCTTGTAAGTCTGTAACTATATAACTTGTAACCTTGTAATATATGATGTTGAAATTAAAAGTCCAAACATATCATTAAAGTAAGTCTTAAGTCAAAGTTAATCCTCATCACAATGTAAACATCCATCACTACATTCATAATACAAATTCCCAACAAGCATTCTGTAATATTTAATATATAATATTCTCCATAGATATAAGGTGACCATGTAAAGCACATAAAATAATAAAGCAATTCATTGTTCCCTGATTCTAATCAAGAATCATATACACAAACATGTTATCCTATACCACACATTTAATATTAATTGAAATATACATGTATCCAAGTGTAAATATCTGGTACTCATGGATTAGGTGCTCCTTTAGCACCTCTAAAACCAATACTTACAATGACATAACATAATTATCATTTATACATTTGCAATAACATATTTAATAACATTATACAACTTGCTATAGAAGATTTAATTTCCCTTAACTAACTTCTAATCAATATTTAATACCATTTAATTCAACTCACCAAATAGGTTCTAATAAAATTAAAATAATTCATTTGTTGAACCTAAATTATCAAATTAAATACATACTACCAATATCTATAACATGTACCATCTTATGATTTCTTAACAAAAAATATCACATATTCATGTTTGTAATCCATATACATTAATTCATACATTTTATATAACTCACCATAAATATCTAATAGTTATAAAAATTCTCATAAAATTCTAAATTGAAAATACCATCAGCTACCTATGTTCCACCAAGCATTGCATTTATTTAGGATTATATAATAGAGTTTCCAACTTAATTTTTTCAAATAGTCATAATGTAGATTAATTTATATCTCAAGATCCGATTGTTGGATCAACCTCAAACTTTTATTATGAAAACTAGACTTATAGACCCAAAACATATAAAATATTCATAGTAGAAATATATATTAACTTTAAGTTATTAATTTTTCAAGTCTACCATGAAAACTACTCCAATTTTAACATAATGACCTAATATTGATACCATACATACAAGATATATATATTTTGGCATTATATTCATTTAATTCTCAAGATAAACCTATGAAATAATTTCTTTGAAATCAATAAATGTACTTAATTTATACATAATATATGTATAATTAGATCATCTTCCAAAGACATCAATCATCAACATCAATGCCCAAATCCTTAATCAAGAATAACATCCTAAAATATTGAATTCTAGATAATTAAATTTAATCAATAAACGTATATGCTTTATTCCTCCCTTTATTTCAAATTCTTAAATTTTGTTTGTACAAATCCCTAAATTTGGTGTTTCTTTCTCAAATTTTTACTTTTGTTTTTGTTTGTGGCCAAAGTGATTTACGTGATGCTATACTAATTAGTTTATGTGCATGATGCATAAATATATTAAATAAACTAAGTTATTAAATAATTAATTAGTTAATTAACTATTTGTTAATTATATACATATATATGTATGTATATGTTTATTATTTATTATAATTGGACCAATTTGAACCTACTATTATTTACCTAATAATAAAATAATTTAATCTAAATAACTTCTAATTAAACACCATTGTGAGCGCCGATTTCAGCCAGAGCCCAGAGTGAGGCTTGCGAAAGTCACAGACCGGGGACCGCACTTGGAGCGAAAGCACAGTCTTCCTAAGGGGTTCCCTTAGGGAATGATACAGACTCAAAAGAGTCACAAGGGAGTCGCCACCGGATGGTTCCGGATTGGTCCAACCGACCCATAGCATGAGTGCTAGTTAAACCCTTCAGAGATTAGGTTCGGGTGGTGGAGATCTATTCTATGAGTTTCCAAAATCGATTTTTCCATTATAGTTGGGATTAATTGTCCTAAGCAGGCAAGCATACGAGCGTAAATGTAAGCACATAGTGTGTCATGTTATTTGGCGTTTGCAAGGTTGTACAGAAAATGACATGCATATAAAGCTATATGACATTTGAGTGGCATGGCATATGCATGGCATGTGAAGTAGTTATAAAATAACATGGCATATGCATGACATGTGAATGTGAATGACATATCATGTGCATGACATGGCAAGATAGCATATATATAAGCATATAACATGATAAATAGTATGTATAGCATAATACGTTAGTGCATTTGGATCGTTTTGGCGTATTTGGATGTATGATGTATGCGTGGCATATGAAGTGAGTGGCATGGCATATACATGACATGTGAGATAATTAGCATATCGTATGCATGATATGTAATGACATGGTATATACATGACATGTAGAATAAATGGCATATCATATGCATGATATGTAATGACATGACATATGCATGACATGTGAGATAAATGGCACATCATATGCATGATATGTAATGACATGGCATATGCATGACATGTGAGATAAATGGCATATCATATGCATGATATGTAATGACATGGCATATGCATGGCATGTGAGATAAATGGCATATCATATGCATGATATGTAATGACATGGCATATGCATGACATGTGAAGATAAATGGCATATCATATGCATGATATGTAATGTCATGGCATATGCATGACATGTGAAGATGAATGACATATCATATGCATGATATATGGAATAAATGGTACATCATATTCATGATATGTGAAAATGATATATCATGTGCATGACATGTGGAATGATGTATGGCATGGCATATGTATGACATGGCATAGTGAATGACATACCGTATGCATGACATAGTGATATGTGTGTGTAATGGCATGGCATATGCATGTCATGGCATAGTGATACGTATATGAATTAATATTCAATATGGTATATGGTATGACATATGGCGTGTCATGGTATATAGGATAGCATGGTAAGTTGCGCATATTGCATTGCGTATTGGCATATTTGGATTGTATTGGCATACAAGATAATATATGTTATAGCATGGTATGACATAAAAGTGTGTGATGTGTCATGCGATATGGCATGTGACATGATGACATGTATTTAGCAAATATAAATCCATCCACGAATAAAAATACTGAAAGGCCGGTGAAAGGGATCGAGGAGAATGGGGGATACACGTGGGATTTAATGCTAAATCCTAAAATGGGGAATGATGCTATTATATTACAAAGGATCTTTGTCGGTACAAAAATCTAAGACATATAGTAATGTCTCAACCTCCTTGAGAAATTTCCTAAAGTCACGAAAGAGCGAAAAACTGATAAGATCACATTTGTGAAGGGATCAGACGATTCTGTTTCCAAGACTGGTAAGGAGGTTGATAAGACATCCTTGGTCGATCTGGAAGGAATGATTCTGGGACAAGTAGTGAAGCTGGAGGCCCTCACTCTGGAGAAAGGCAAGGACGTAGATCAGCTGGCAAATGACAAGGGAGCAGATGACCCTGAGCCAAGTGGTGCTATCACAGAGGAAGAGCTGAATTTATCCTTTATTTTTAATGATGATGTAACCCTGAACAAGTTTAATGCAATAAATTCAGACTTTGCTTA
>CANYBF010365376.1:0-21105 GCA_948192965.1 Dalechampia spathulata
TACGCATATAACACAATGTAAATCCACACATAGCAATGCACTTACGTACACCCCTCGATAATCATATACACATGTACACATGCACATACATCCCTAGATACGTATCTACGTATACTCCTAGGGTCTCTAATGTGGGTGTAACAATGGATTCATGAAAATAGAGTGGTACCTTCAACACTCCATCAATGCTTCAAGTATTGCAAGAATGGTGAGGTAAGAAGGGTGGTAACTGATACAAATCCTTTTTGTGAAGCCAAGTCATACTTTACAGATGTTAAATTTTGCTAAATTTTACTTAGAGATAAGTGTAATAGAGGAGTTGTAATTTGAGCCTGAAGCAACTAAAAAACTGGCAGAGAAGGACTCTTCTAAAGCTAAGAAAGGAGCATCATTATTTCCAACAGAGGGGAAGAGAGAGACTTCAATAAATTAAATAAGTTTATGAAATAAAATCCAAAGTTGCATTATATTCCAGATTCAAAGTGAAAAGAAGGGCAAGCCTTATTCTAAGCTAAAGTAGATGCTAAGCAAGACTTACAAGACCTAGTCCTTCTATTGACAAAGCTGGTAATATCAAAAGCAGCCACATCACCATTATTGAGGTTTATCAGTAGAGCATTGGGAACTTCCAAAAAAAATAGTAAATGGATTTGATCCAAATGCCTATAAGTTACTAGCTAAAGATGGTATGGGTGAGAAGGCTATGACCTTACTGATAAAGGAACCTAAACCTAAGCAAAAAAGGACCTATCTAATGAAATTCATAAAGTTTCAAAGGTGAGGGAAGCAACTCTAAAGACTTCAAGAGTAGGTTTGGGGTACAATGCATCCAATCCTTTACGATTAAAAATCCATAAAGGAACCTCACAATACATCTCAATAGAAGATGAGGATAAATCACTAGAAGTTCCAAGAATAATAATTTTTGATCAACTAGGAATTATTTTAAATTGAGTTTTAGTTTTTAATCATCTTTTTAAATTGAGTTTTAGTTTTTAATCATCTTGAGGATCAAGATAATTCTATGCCTGGTAAAATTTTTGTTCTTAATAGGCTTGGAGTTTTGTAAAAAAAAAGCAAAGATGAAAGACAAGAAGAGTTCACCTTTGTAAATGGACTACAAAGAGGATAAGAGCAAATTTCCCTCTCGTATGAAGCCTCAAAGTCAATAGGTGGTCAAGACTAGTGAAACATTAATGGCTAAATAACAAACAACTATGATCATAGGTTCCACATCTGGTTAATATTTTGAAGATGATGAAGTAGCCACTTCTTTGCACTTGAGTGTAACTAAAATTGATAAAGAAGATTCAGTGATTAAGGACAGTGAAGAAGAAGCTCCACTAGCTTTTGAAGAGGAGAACAAGATCACGGTTGATGAATTAAAGAACATTGAATTGGTATTCGATGATATTCCCCATCCAATTTTCTTGAGTCAAAATCTAGCTCAAGAAGAAGCTGATGACTATAAAAACCTTATCTTGGAGTTTCATGATGTCTTTGCATGGTCTTATAATGAAATGTTTGAACATTATCCCAAGGTCACGGTTCATCAACTATCAATTAAAAAGGAAGCAAAGGTGATCAAACAAGTTCAAAGGAAGCTTCGACTAGAATTGCTTTCACAAATTGAGGTCAAAGTCAATAAGTTGATTGATGTTGGCTTCATTGAAGAAGTTAAATACCTAACTTAGATTTTGAATATTATTTTAGTAAGAAAGAAGAAAGGATAACTTTGAATCTTTGTGGATTTTTGTGACCTTAATAATACTTTTCTAAAGGAATACTGTCCATTACCTCTAATTGAGATCATCATTGACTCTACAACAAGTTATGAGAGGTTATTATACCTTGATGGATCATTCGGGTATAATTAAATTCCTATGATGGTAAAAGATGCTAAAGCTGCAACTTTTGAAACTCTAAAGGGGATCTATTGCTATAAAGTTATGCCTTTTAGATTAAAAAATATAGGTTCAACATACCAATGGGTTATGCAAAAGATCTTTGATGACATGCTTCATAAAAATGTTGAATGTTATGTAGATGATCTTGTGGTAAAATCAAGGAAAGCCACTGATCATTTGTAAGACTTACAATAAGTATTCAAGTGTCTTCAAAAATATAATTTGAAGATGAATCCTTTGAAGTGTGCCTTTAGGGTATCTGCTGGAAAGTTTATTGGCTTTGTTGTGAGGTATTGAGGGATCAAGATTGATCAGTTTAAAATATATGAAATCCTTAAAATGCCAAAATCAAGAATATTCATGATTTGAAGAGCCTCCAAGGAAAATTGGCATATATTAGAAGGTTCATCTCAAATTTAGCTGTAAGGTATTAACCTTTTACTCAATTGATGAAAAAAGATGTCCCTTTCAAATAGGATAAAGCATGTGTTAATGCCTTCAATAGCCTGAAAGCTTATCTTTTAAACCCACCTATGCTAAATGCATCAATAATCAAGCGGCCTCTCATTTTATATATGTCAGCAAATGAGCGATCATTAGGGCTTTGCTAACACGAAAAAATAATGAAGGCAAAGAGGGTGCACTCTACCACCTTAGTAGAATGATGAATGAAGCATAATTAAATCATTCTCCCATTAAGAAGATGTACTTAGCCTTAATGTTTACAATTAAAAAATTGAGGCATTATCTATAAGCTCATACTACACACTTGACTTCGAAGGAAGATTCTATCAAGTACATTTTGTCAAGACCTATCCTCTCAAGAAGATTGGCTAAATAGGCAGTATTGTTACAGGAGTTCAAGATTATCTATATGCCTTAAAAGGCAATTAAAGGTCAAGTTCTTGTTGATTTTCTAGCTAATTATTCAATTCCTGATCATTATGAGTTTCCAATGATCTTCTCAATGAAGAAATTTTCTTTATAGAAGTTTCAAGACCTTGCAAGATGTTCTTTGATGGAGCAGTAAAGCATGGGGGAGCAGAAGCTGGGGTTGTTTTCCTTAATTCTGAAGGTGAAATTCTATCATTTGCATTTACCCTTAAAGAAAAATGCTCAAATAACATGGCAGAGTATCAGGCCTTGATCCTTGGATTGGGAATGGCAATTAACATGGAGATCTCAAATATTAAAATATTCAAAGATTCAAAGTTGATTGTCAATCAAGTACTCTCATTGTATAAAGTAAAAAAAGTTAATTTGTTGCCTTATTGTGAGTATGCTTCAAATCTACTTAATCAATTTGATAACTTCTTAATCAAACATGTGCCATAAGATGATAATCAATAGCCTGATACTTTAGCAAACTTAGCATCAATATTGTCATTACCAAATGGTATGGTTGAAGTTCTTGTATATGAAAGATGGATTGTACCATCATCACTTCAACTTGAAAATGAAGGTGAAAAAGAGATGGTGAATCATATTTTTGTATATGAGATTGACGCAGAAGATTGGCAATAACTGCTTATTAATTATTTAGAGCACAGAAAGCTACCCAAAGATGCACCCCATAAAACTAAAGTCAAGAGGCAAATGTTAAGATTCATTTACTATAGGGGAACTCTTTATAGGCGTTCCTTTGATGGTATCTTCTTATATTGCCTTGGGGAAAATGAAGCTATTAAGGCTATGTAATAAGCACACTCGTGGTGTGTAGGGCTCATCAAGTTGGTCTAAAGCTTCACTTCTAAATTAAAAGAATGGGATATTAGTGGCCTACAATGATGAAAGATTGCATGAAATATGCTAAAAGATGTTAAGAGTGTTAATTTCATGCAAATGTGATATGCCAACCTTTAAAGCCACTTCATCTAACTATTGCATCTTGGCCTTTTGATGCTTGGGGACTTGATGTGGTAGGACCTTTGCCAAAAAGCTTTGGTGGCCATCTTTACATCTTGGCTGTAATAGACTATTTCTCCAAATGGGCTAAAGCTATGGCATGTAAAGAAGTAAAAAAGGAGATAGTTACAAGCTTCATTCAAGTAAATATTATATAGTGTTATGGTGTGCTTTATTACATTATAACGGATAATGGTATGCCATTTTATAACAAGATAATGGATAAGTTATGTGAGCAATTTAATTTCATACAGCATTGCTCTTCAATGTATGATACGTCCACTAATGGACTTGCTGAAGCTTTCAACAAAACTTTGTGTAATCTCCTTAAGAAGATTACAAGTTGATCAAAAAGAGATTAGCATGAAAGAATGGGAAAAGCTTTATGAGCTTATCAGACCACATACCTAACACCTAAATAAGCAACATCATATTCACTTGTCTATGGTGTGGAGGTTATACTGCCTTTAGAACAACAAATTCCATCTTTAAGGATAGTGGTTTAAGAAGGACTCTCAAATGAAGATAATATTTAATTACACCTTCAAGAGTTTGAAGCTTTAAATGAAAAGCATTTGGATGCACAATAACACTTAGAATGTTATCAAGTTAGGTTATTAAGAGCATTCAACAAGAAAGTAAGGTTACGGTCTTTTCAAATTAGAGATCTTGTTCATACAATAAGAAGGCCAATCATCATATCTCGATGTATGGGAAATAAGTTCTAATCAAATTAGGATGGACAATATGTTGTATAAGAAGTCTATTCAAATAGTATGTATAAGATTATTGATAAAGATGGAGTGTATATTAGACCTATTAATGGCAAGTTCCTAAAGCGGTTGTGGGTATGGCTTTCGCCGCGACCTAGAGCAAGGCTTGCGATAAATAAATGAAATTTGGCTGCCTTAGGTTAGGCGTAGCATGTGTGTGTCCTTGTATATAGCTGCCTTAGGTTGGGTTTAAATGCATAATGACATGTAAATTTAGCTTAGAAGTGTGTATAACATGTATATGTGTATGTGCATTTAGTTTGGTAAAATTTTGAGGCAATTTGGATGCTTAAAGAAAGAGGTATGCATAATATATACAAGTGTTTGCTAGAAACGGACCTTAAAAGCAAAGTTAGGAGTTTACGGTAATTGCATTTTAACTACCTTAATTTTATCAAAAAAATTTATATAATATACCATTCTAAAGCTCTTTAAATCTAGTTTCCAATGGTACTAAGCTCTTAAAATTTTAAGATTATGTACTAGGTCAAAAAAATCAAGTCATGAGGACTATTTTATTTAAGCAAAAATTAGGCAGAAACTTTAGTATGCGGCCTTTTATAATTTGACAGCCTAAATGAATTCCAAAAATTACAAGCAATAGCTCAAATTAAATTATATTGAGTTTAATTTCCATTGGTATATGGTTTATTCTTTTTAATTCATTTACATGGTCAAAATGCTCATGTAATGAAGATGGTTACACTAAAGTATAATATGTTAATGCATAAATTACATGGACTTTTAAGTACTAATATGATTCACCAAATGAACTTATTTTACATACTTAAATTAATGGTTATGTTCATGCTATTACAAATCCAACATAGGTAAAAATGACCAAATGAATAGTAACCCATACCAAATGAATAGTAACTTATGAATAATACCCTTGACTAAATGAATAGTAACTTACATAACATAGTTCAGCCATTTATGAACAGGAAGTTTAAGGCATCTAAACTTGTTGTTATGCTTATTTAAGCATTATAATTTATTATTATACTTAAAGAAAGTAAAGTTAATACCATTTATTTATTCATGTTGTAGACGTAATAAGACATATCTATTATTAATACATATGTATGACTTGTATAAACATTTATCCTTTGATTGTGAAATATGGAATGCTATGGAATGGAATGGTACTTGACTGATTATTTTGGATGAAAATTTAATGAAAATGTAAATGATAGTACTAAGTGGACATGGAATGGAAATGTTACAGGTTCAGACAATGAAGCTAACACTTCTACCTAAGTACTTGATAGGGGTAAACGAGTGATAGGTTTGTGCTTCTCACTTCATGACCTCTCTTAAGGTCTTGAAATGATGTATTTACATTAAAATGCTGATATTATTCATAAATTGGATACACATAATCGATAATATCATCCGATGTACTTTCCATATGATCATTATACACTATCTAAATTTCATGTCATGAATCATAAAAGCATACATGCATATTCATGACAAGTGTACAAAAGTTATAAGGTGGAGAGATATGATACAAAAAGAAATGTATTGGGTTAATCTTCCTGATTGGAAGTAAAAATATGGATTCCCTCAGTAAAATCATACAACAACTTTCCTAATAATAAGTAAAAATGCAGGCTCACTAATCTATACAGTTATGTTTGCCCTCTTAAGGAAGATGAGTACCGGTACATAGAGAGACCCAAAATGAATTGAAATTATGCATAATATTATAGTAAGAAATGAAATGTTATAAAAGAATCAGAGGGAGTATCACACCCCTGACCCAAGACCCAAGGGGTGATGACATGATCCCGTAGCATAATCATCATTTTCCCGTCTCAGGAAAACAATAATTATACTACAAGGGATTTTAAACTCTAATGCTCGTATAAAAATCCAATAACAGAAAGATTAAAGAAATAACAAGAAACCAAATATAAAACCCTGGATATATACATGGATTCTTATACAATACATTTAGTATACTGCCAAATACTACAAATACAAAGGATTATACATAAATACACAAGCTACAGGAGTCTATCCAGAAGTCCAAGACACGAACCAGCTGTTGTACCTCTAATCCCAGTGCTCACCCTCTGAACTCGGACCTACGTTCATCAAATGATAAATGCTGAGAATAATCTCGGTAGTGCTAGGAATACATAACACGTCATACACATATGCAACCAATCCATATAGCATGCAGCCAAGCATATGGCACATAGCCCGAACATTAGTAACACAAGCAATACCGGCAATCTCTGCCTAACCACACAATCATGAATGATCCACAATACCATGCACTCGCCCTCGGTTTGGTGCCTCTCGTACTCTTTTCTGGAACATCTTTGTCACACCCGGCCCATACCCAGGAGGACATGCTTCTGTAGCACAGATAGTGGCCCCCAGAAGAAGATCGATGCCTACACCATAAAGGATGCATCATGAAGATGTCGTATGGGGACACGTCTCTAAGCTTAATGGTGGTGGTGCGATGAAAGCATCGTGATGTGCTAATATACCCTGGATACACCTGACATACACTCAAGCAAGATACGATGATAGGCAATTCCGTGACTGATATATATAAAACCTGTTATGATTCTTACAAGCAAGTGAGTGCGTACATCAATACCACCAAAAGCTATACTACTACTGTAC
Source organism: Dalechampia spathulata (assembly GCA_948192965.1). Lineage (NCBI taxonomy): Eukaryota > Viridiplantae > Streptophyta > Magnoliopsida > Malpighiales > Euphorbiaceae > Dalechampia > Dalechampia spathulata. The sequence goes on from CANYBF010365376.1 coordinate 7,232, forward strand.
AACTACTGCCACACTAACTACACAACCAAAAAGGGATCGAAGTATGCCGTAGAAGTCCCGTACTAAGTCGAGATTAGTCTGTCTCAGTTGACGACCTCTAATCCTTCTCTGCACGCTCACCCAAGGGCTTTGAACCTATGTTCATCAAATGATAAATGCTAAGATAAACTGAGTGGTGCTAGAAACATAGATAACAGACATATCACATAGCAACCATCATAATAGCATATCAGAAACATTGCAACCTAGTATCTTATGAAATGCGAATGCAACTGCACTTGGCAGTCTCCCTCATCCTCCTTCCACTCATTGACTCTTGTTTTCCTATAATTGTGCACATTCCTTTCGCACATACTGGGTCCCAATAGGTACCGGTACTCATCTCCTGTAGAAGGCCATATACTGTGGAGTGCTCTGCACTCAATCCTACTGTAGGTCTCGAGACTCATCTCCCTTCTCGGGAGGTTACTTATCTAATGATTCCTGAAGGAATCCCATACTCATTATTGACCCAGTATGCCCAGAGCTGAGCTCTGCCCTCATTACTCACTTTCTTTTCACTCTTTTTTCCATTCATTGTTCAACTCCATGCATGTCATCATTGCATTACAAGTATATATACCTCGTATCATATAAAAGTGAGCATTCATCACATCATCAAGCGAGGAAAACATAAAATCCAAGCATCTTCATTGCAAGTATCCATATATCACAGCAAAATGATATCATACGAATCAGAATAACAAGCCTAGACTTGACTTAAGTCTTAAGGCAATGACAATAAGCCAAAGGTGGCAAAAGACACAAAGCTAACACAAACCTTACAATCAAGTAATTCCTCTCAGAAGGTTCTAACTCTGTCTCAATCAATCTCTAGCTTCTATTCCTCGTTCTCACACGTTTGGAAGACTTAGGTATGCTAAGTGGAATCTTTGGCAGGGTTTAAGAAGGTTTTAACTTAAGAAAAGGAAGGAAACTTAAGGAAATATGTTCTATCCTAACCCTTAAAAAGTCAAACTCAAGTCACATACGGTCGTACGGATCTTGGTACGCCCGTACCAAGCTAAAACTTCTGATGCACACAATTCTTACAAGTAATGGTACGCCCGTACCCCATTCGGTACGCCCGTACGTCCTCAATTTTCCTGATGCACCTAAATTCCTGTGAGTTGGCATCCGACTGTACCACCCTTTGGTACGCCCGTACGCCCTCCGGGACCTAAAATCCCTGTAGTTCCCCTGTATCACATGCCCATATGGCTATGCCATACACCCGTACCACTACCTAAAAGCCATCATATGCCTATAGGCAATCCTAATCTCCTTGGTACCTATTACAACCATCCTTGCTAAGCCTAACAACACTTCCAAACACATACCTAACCTCATATACTCGTCGTCCCTCATCCAACCGAGAAGGCACGCTTCTCAATAAGGTGACGACACACAACAAAGCAAATAGATACACGCATTCTAATTCATATCAACACATATAACCACAAACACAAAACCATTAATATCCATTCATCCACATTCATACACATAACATGCAATCATTCAATCCTACCATTCATCTACGCATACACACGCATATATGCATAACTCCTAAGGTCTCTAATACGGGTGTAACAATCTCATTCCGTTATCATATCAATTAATACTGGCACTTCTCACACCTGTAAGAGCATCTCACTCCCTTCACCATATTAATTGATATTGGTATATCTCATACCAGTGGGAGCATCTCACCCCTGTAATTTGACTCGGTACCTCTCGTACTCGGTACTTCTCGTACCTCATTTCTGCCACCCTTATTTCTCCCCATCACAATGATATACTATGCCATCATTCATAATGCATGAATAAGCCATATAACAATCCTACAAGCTAATCATCAAGAATCACAAGACACATTCCAATCCAAAACCCATAGCCACAATTACAAGCATCAAAGGTATAAACAGACATAATCATAGGGAATTAAATCCCTGAGCATCAGTTCTAGGCCTTACAGGGCCTTAGAATAAGCAAAGAAGCACAAACAACACATAGCTAGCACAAACCGAACCAACCTAGCACAAACAACAGGCCTAGCACAAACCTGTAGTGAAGCTACTTCAAGCGTCTAGCAGTAGTTCACGAGCTAATCTCACTTTCCTAAGTTCTCATGTCGTAAAAATGGCAAAGGAAATGGAGTTCTATTGTTTTCTCTAGTTTGGAAGGGTTTAGAAGGAGATAGAAGGTGTTAGTCAAAGGAAAAGTCTAAGTTTATCCTTTTAAAAACTGACTTTTAACTCGCGTACGGTCGTACCAGTCTCCATACACCCGTACCAACCTAAAAATCCTGACAAACCCAACCTCCTACGAGGGACGGTATGCCCGTACCAACTTTGGTACGCTCGTACGTCCACAACTCTCCTGACAAACCTAAATTCTTGTGAGCACGCGTACGGCCGGACCACTCCTTGGTACGCTTGTACGGCCTCCAGGAGCCCTATACCCCTGACTTCCCTTGCTTGGTACGATTGTATGAATCCCCGTACGCCCGTACCACACTCCAAACTCCTCTCCTACCATTCTAAGACACTCCCCAGCCACCTAAAACACCCAAACCTCTAATAAAACACACATACCATCATGCATAAATCTTACATACATGCAAATACATATAGCAACATGTCATCACGACGCACACATAGTCACAGAATATAGAGCACATATGCATGCAATCGTACAATGATATGTATACATATACATATACATATACATCCGAGCAATCATACACAGAAATACCAAAACTCCTAGGGTGTCAAATGCAGGTGTGATAACTCTCCTCTCCTAAAAAGAATTTCATCCCCGAAATTCTGGTCCAACACATCTATAACCTGGTAAAAATCAATTATACCTATTGCCGGATTCGCTGATGGCGACGGCTTATTCTGGCGTAGATGGTAAACCTTGGTCAGTCTACCACATGGTTGATTCACTGAACCCTGACTACCGGGTTCCGTAATAGTGTCTCGACTCCTATCGATGCCTCTACTCCCCTGTTCTGCTTGTGAAACCCCGGTAAAGAACGAATGACAGGATTCTGCTGATGTGAACCACCCCTGGCTTCAGTATACAACGGTGTCACCTCCCGACTAAGACATTCCTGAGCATAATGTCCTATACCTCCACACCGATAACACACTAAGGTACTCCTTTTGCAGCTACCCACGTATCATCGACCACAAGTATGATATGGCATGGGTCGTATCTCGGGACCACTATGGTCTCCAACATGCTCACTCTAAGTCCGATGAGGTAACGGTGGTCGGAACTCTGATGATCCTGATACACTTGATCCATCATGTCTAGCTCTCTTTTATGATGATGATGAAGAGGATCGATGAGAATCACTCAACTGTCGCCTCATAAATCTCAGGTGATCCTCATCTTCCTGAAGTGTTTACTCTTGCTCTAAGGCATTGGAGATCAGAGCGGAAAAATTATCATGCCGAAACCCCTAAACAAATGACCGGAGCCTTGGTCTCAAGCCTTGCTCAAACTGCTTACACCTTTCTCGACTCGTAGTTAAAATGTGTTCGGCGTAGTAAGCTAACCGTGTGTATTCCTTTTCATACTCTGCCACGGATAAGCTTCCTTGCTTCAATTCCAGAAAGTCTTGTAGCTTCCGATCTGTGTACCCACTGGGAACATACTTCTCTTGGAATTCCCTTAGGAAATCTTGCCACGTTAACACTGATGGCTCAGTTAAGCTCTATGGAATCTTCTTCCACCACTCGTAAGCATCATCCTGCAACAATGAAATGATGTAATCAAGCTTCACCTGATCCGAGCAACTTAACTGTCAAAAAATGCATTGTGTACGCCCCAACCACATCTCAGCAACATATGGATCTGTGTCCCTGTGAAGTCTGTTGCCCCATATGCCTGTAACTTCTGAAAATCCCTCTTATACTCTTCTCTCTGAGGAACTACCACTGGAGGTGGTCTAACCTGCTCCATCTACCCTTGCAGCATCTGAAAGAATTGGGCAAACTGTGTTGCCAAAGGATCTGCTCCAATAGCTACAGGTTACTCTGTCTGTGGTGCTCTGGCAGCCTGTTCCCTCTGAGTTGTAGTACCCTCAGCCTGACTACCAACCTCTGACACACTGTCCTGGGCATTGACATTGCCCTCACCCTCTTCTCTACTTGTCCCAACTCTGTCAGACATATCAAATATCCTGTAGCTGCATAAAGAAAACATTAGCACCTATCAGCAGCATGGACTATCAAGACTCCCATTTATGCATATTCCCCTTTTAGCAGTAGACATAAATGTACACGAGCAACACCATACGAGCTAACCATTGCTCCCCAAGCAACCATAGCCCAACGAGCTAACCATAGCTTCACGAGCTAAACCATAGCTCTGATACAACTTAAACATGTCATACCCCCGACCCAAGACCCAAGGGGTGATGACATGATCCCATAGCATAACCATTGTTTTCCCATCTCAGGAAAACAATAATTATACTACAAGGGATTTTAAACTCTAATGCTCGTATAAAAATCCAATAATAGAAAGATTAAAGAAATAACAAGAAACCAAATACAAAACCCTGGATATATACATGGATTTTTATATAATACATTTAGTATACTGCCAAATACTATAAATACAAAGGACTATGCACAAATACACAAGCCGCAGGAGTCCATCCAGAAGTCCAAGACATGAACCAGCTACTGTACCTCTAATCCCGGTGCTCACCCTCTGAACTCGGACCTACGTTCATCAAATGATAAATACTGAGAATAATCTCAGTGGTGCTCGGAACATAACACGTCATACACATATGCAATCAATCCATACAACATACAACCAAGTATATGGCACACAGCCCAAACATCAGTAGCACAAGCAATACCAGCAATCTCTGCCTAACCACACAATCATGAATGATCCATAATACCATGCACTCGCCCTCGATTTGGTGCCTCTCGCACTCTTTTCCGGAACATCTCATTCCGTTGTCATATCAATTAATATCGACACTTCTCATACCTGTAAGAGCATCTCACTCCCTTCACCATATTAATTGATATTGGTATACCTCATACCAGTGGGAGCATCTCACCCCCGTAATTTGACTCGATACCTCTCATACTTGGTACTTCTCATACCTCATTTCCGCCACCCTTATTTCTCCCCATCATAATGATATGCTATGCCATCATTCATAATGCATGAACAAGCCATATAATAATCCTACAAGTCAATCATCAAGAATCACAAGACACGTTCCAATCCAAAACCCATAGCCACAATCACAAGCATCAAGGGTATAAACAGACATAATCATAGGGAATTCAATCCTCAAACATCAATTCTAGGCCTTACAAGGCCTCAAAACATGTAAAGAAGCACAAACAACATATAGCTAGCACAAACCGAACCAACCTAGCACAAACAACAGGCCTAGCACAAAACTGTAGTGAAGCTACTTCAAGCGTTTAGCAATAGTTCACAAGCTAATCTCACTTTCTTAAGTTCTCACGCCATAAAAATGGCAAAGGAAACGAAGTTCTATTATTTTCTCCTATTTGGAAGGGTTTAGAAGGAGATAGAAGGTGTTAGTCAAAGGAAAAGTCTAAGTTTATCCTTTTAAAAACTGACTTTTAAGCCGCGTACGGCCGTACCAGTCTCCGTACACCCGTACCAACTTAAAAATCCTGACAAACCCAACCTCCTGCTAGGGACAGTACGCTCGTACCAACTTTGGTATGCCCATACGTCCATAACTCTCCTGATAAACCTAAATTCCTGTGAGCACGCGTACGGCCGGACCACTCCTTGGTACGCCTGTACGGACTCCAGGAGCTCTAGACCTCTGACTTCCCTTACTTGGTACGACCGTACGAATCCTTGTATGCCTGTACCACACTCCAAACTCCTCTTCTACCACTCCAAGACACTCCCCAGCCACCTAAAACACCTAAACCTCCAATAAAACACGCATACCATCATGCACAAATCTTACATACATGCAAATACACATAGCAACACGTCATCAAGATGCACACACAGTCACAGAATATAGAGCACATACGCATGCAATCATACAATGATATGTATACATATACGTATACATCCGAGCAATCATACACAGAAATACAAAAACTCCTAGGGTGTCAAACGCGGGTATGACAGGGAGAGTGCAAAGCATGGATGCATTCTCAAAGGAATACATCATCATTCATATATGATATCAATACAGAGATTGATGATGGTTAATGTACAATGTTATTCTTGCATGATAATTAATATAAGGAAATTACAAAAAAGGCCCTAAATGGTATTTATTCTTATACTAATAATACTAAAATGTTCATTATTGATGAAGTATGATGTTTATTAATGCGATATGATATCTATACATTGTCTCATGAATTTTAATCATGATTTGATAATGGATGTCCTTATTGTATAAAAGTATGCCTTGTATAAATTTTTATAGCACCACTGAGTTTTATACTCTGCATTTATCATTTGTTGAACGCATGTCTTAGTTCATTTGGGGAGCATCGAGAGTAGCTGATTTGCAGTTAACAAAGGTCGGGACTTACATGAAGCCCTATCTTAAAAGCAGTTTGGACTTTTATAACATACTCTGAGATATGATTCTCATTATATAGCACTTTTCATCTCATTTAGCAGTAGTATCTATTATATGTTGTGATGTATATAAGTATCATATTACTATGTTTTGCTGTGATAAACATGATATGATGATGAATAGACATATGAATGTTAAATGTAATGAACCTGCAGATTGCTAAGATATGTAGGTACACACATAATAATGAATTGATAATCATTATATAAAAAAAACCATAGGGCTTGGTGAATAGTAACTTATGAATAGTATGTAATGAATAGTAACTTATGAATAGTACTCATAAATTCTTTTTAAACAAAAATGTATGCATCTTTTATAGTGTTATTAATGATTTCCTTTCTTAGGAGGTTATTAATTCTACTACGAGAGCATGTTACGCCAAGTATAGGTCTGACACCAAGGGCCTGCTTGGAGTGAAAAATGCAGTCTTCTCAAGAGGCCACCTCAAGGAATAAGACAGACTCAAAAGAGTCACAAGATGGAGTCACCACCGGATGGTTCTAGATTTGGTTCAACCGACTCATTAGTATGAGTGCTAAGTCAAACCCTTCAGAGATAAGTTTGGGTGGTGAAGATCTATTCACTTAGAGTTTCAAGTTCACTTTTACCATTTTAGTTGAGTTAATTGCCCTAGGCAGGCAAGCATTCATGAGCATGACATAAGCATAAAATGGGGTATAGCATAACAATAATTATAGCAGATATAGCATGGCAAATATGATGTAGCAATCATAGCATGGCATCACGATATCGCAATCATGGTATGAAACATGTCATGTCGAATGACATGATATAGGCATGATATGTAAGATGACATGGTAGAAGCATGACATGTGAGATGATATGATATAAGGATGACATGTAAAATGACATGGCATAGGCATGACATGGTAGATATCATATAGCAATGATAAATCGAGCATAACAGCATGAATGAAAAATAATAGTGGCCCGAAGAAAGGGATCGAGGAAGAGATAGGGGATACATGAGGGACTTAAGGCTAAATCATACAAAAAATAAGGGAATAAAACTATTCTATTACATAGGATCTTCATTGATACAAAATTAGAGACATTAAGCAACGTCTTATCCACTAAGGAAAAAGTCAACCTCGAACAGCCTAAGTCAAAAATGCACGAGTGATAATGCAAAATAGACAAAAAAAAATTATCAATAGTAAACAAAATTTAAGACTAGATCGACTAATTCAGTGTCATGTAAAAGCATGGATCAAGAGTTGAAGTCCAATGAATGTAATGGCAACAATCATGAAAATGTGAATAAACATGAGTCGGATCGTGAAAATCATGCAAAATAATCAATTAATTTTAGGCAAAATCAATCAATAGAAAAACTAGACTTTTCTAAGATCATATGAAGATCACTTAAAAATAAATCAATATCCAATCAAGCTAAACATGTCAAGTGACAATATTAAACATAATTAAAATGGCATTAATTGAGAGTTAAATGATTTAATAGCAAAATCATAAGCAATTAATCATGGCATAATGAATTAGGAGTCATTAACATCATACAAATATCAATTAGAGATAGCAAACTCAACCAATCAAAGCCAATTATGTCATCAATCATCAAATCAATAAATTAAATAAGCATTTAATTTGAGAAATATGATTTAAAAGCCAAAATTAATGAAATGTAATCAATCTATGATGAACTCGGATCATTAGAGCTACTGTGATGCCACTAATGCTACTGAGAACTTCAAAAAAACATTAGGAAACAAGTGAAAAACGAGAGAAAAATAGTATTTTCTAATAAAACTTGATGTTATGTATGCCACACATAGCATGATATGTGTCATATGTAAGCTATGTGTGGTGCACATCATATGATGTACGTAGTATATAATAAAGCAAATTCGAAGGAAAAGATTTTTAAGTAAAAACATGAATTTAAACTCAAATATCAGTAGATTAAACAACCATGGCAGATTATTTAGGGCATGAATAATGAATAGGATCAATCAAAACTGACATGATTAAAGCCAACCATCAAAATGAAGTTAAAAATCAAAAACCCATCATGAAATCAAGAAGAAAAGAAGGAGAGAATGAGCATTCAACTCACCATAGTAGATTAGGCTTCTAAATCTTGATTCTAATCATGATTAGGGATCTAAATGGGCTTAATTAGTCTTTAATCCTAGATTAGTTACTTGATTAAGTGCTTAATTAAGTGAGTAGTTAATTTAGTAGAGTTTGGGTGCAATTTCTTAATTTATGACCCTTTTTTCCCTAAATGCAAGGCATTTATTTATAAGTGAGGGTGATAAGATTAAGAAAATTACATTAGCAATATGAGATTTTAGAAATTTTAAGCTATGTGTGTAGCATATAGTGCTATATGCGCAACAAATAGTCTAAAAAAAGGCTATATGCGTAGCATGTAGCAGTAGATGCCCAACATGATCCATTTTTAACCTATGTGTGTCGCCCAAGGTAGGCATATTAGGATGTGCACCATAGGTCAAACAAGTATCATTTGGGACCCTAAGACATGGTGTCATATGGAGCATATAAGATTTGCTTGGGAAAAGGTTGCCCAACATTCATATATTTTCAGAACATGCACAGCATGTAGCACTCTGTGCTACGCATATCATGAAATGCACGTTATGTGCTCTACCCTTCACAAGCAAAATATAACATGCTCTGCATGTCCAAAACACTCAGGGGAAGCTCAAAGACATGTATGCAAATCACGGTCAATATCAAGGATCTGTACCAAGCTGAATCGATAAAAAATTCAAAATTACAACATGTGGGTGAAAAGTCAGGGTCTATAATGGCACTATGCTTAGAGCTTAGCATTGCTCCTAGCCTACATGAGCTAAAACTATGCACAAAAAACCAAATAAAAAAATTAATTGTAATTGAACTACATTTGACTTGATCCATCTTATGAAGGTACGTATGCAGCTTAGTAATATGCTAAGTTCAATCATATAAATAAAAAAAACTTAGTATTATGATAAGTGAAATAAAATATATATCTAAATGATGTATATGAAGGAAAAAATAAATAGAATATTTATTAATGAAAAATGAATATTCTATTACAAAGAGAAAATAGGACTTATGGTTTCCATACAAAATCTTTTAAGTTAACTCTTTCTGCCTTTAATACATTCCTAAGTTGTTGCAAAGATTCTTCTTCAGATGGATCTTAAAAAGGGATATCCTCTACTACTGATTTCTCTTTCTCAATGTTGGTGATGTTTACTTGGATATCAAGGACTTCCTTCTCTACATCATTTAAGTTTAAGCCTTTCATTCTTTGCATGAAGTCTTTGAATCTCATTATCAATCTCAAGTAAGTTAGCCTCAATTAAGTTGTGCTTCTTGAAAGCTTCAACTTCAAGAGATCTTGCATTGTCTAATCTCTTAGAAATTTCTTCAAGCTTATTTAAATAAGGCTCCTTTGATGAATTTAAAGCTAGGGAGGACTCCTTTTCATGAAAACTATTGATTTTTTGAACATAGTCTTCAAGACGCTTCTTGGGAATTGAAACATCAATCTTTTCAGCTTGTTGAATCTCATTCAAGACAGTAATAACTTTGTTAGTAAATGAGGGAACTTTACAGAAAGGTGCATTTATGATCTTCAAGTGTAAGTCCATCCATGTAGAAGCAGCTACATTGTGACGATGCCTTTGTAGGAAGTCATCTCTATAAAATTAAGAAAGTGTAGAAGGGGTAGCATGAGTAGTTTTCTCTTGCCTTTATTTTATAGGCTCAACTTCTTAAGTAGCTTTTACAGCAATAGTGAGGGCACAATTCATTGAAATTAATTTTTGTTCCAATTTTCCCTATCAAAAAAATTTATGTCAGGATAAATGTTAAGTCAAAAAAAAAAAGGAAACCAAGTTCAAAAGAAAAGATTATTACAAGATTATTGAAAAATGAAGAAGAAAGAATATCATCCAAAAGGGCTAAATTGGTCACTGGAGCCTCATTAGTACTATGAGTCTTTGGTCTCTTCCAGTAACGATCAGAGCTTGACTTAGATTCATCCTTATCAAGTCCAACATACCTTGGGATAGCTCTTCTATATGATATCAAATCTAGAAATGTCTATGAGGGTTGGAATCACCACTACCCTCTCCATTAAATGCTCTCATAAAAGTCCTATCCTTTGATGTATTCCTACAAGAAAGGCCAAGGATTAAGTTTTGTTGAGGTCTTAAACTTAGAGGATTTTTCATGATAGCTTTAGGATTGGGTCTCTTTTAAACTCTAACTAGATTAAGCTGATCCTGTTTAGTAGTAGAAAAAGTTCGAGACCACTCCTTAGACCATAACTCAATATAGTTTCAAGTTGAATAAAAAGGCTCCCTTAGGACTTTAGAAGGCAATATGGTCTTTGATTGACTCTTGAGACTTGTTAAGCACTTCCAATGTTAGAGGACTTCCTTCAAAGTAGGTTATCTCATTAGCTTTCAAATATCATCAGGGATATCTTGAGTAAAGCAAAAATGCTTGCTAAATCTAGTAAGGCAATATGGTTGAATATAAAACATGTCTCTGCAATCAAAAGTTAGATAACCAGAGCAAAGACTAATAATGTATTTAATCTAATTAAATAGACCATCATAAAAGACATCATTAGCAATAATGGATGTTTCTTGAGGTGGAAAGATCACATGTTTGGTCTCAAATCGACCTTCCCTGAAAAGGTTCTCCACTTCATGATCTTTGAAGAAGTGAGTCATCCTTAAGCCTCCATAATAAGTCATGCAGGCAAGAGTTCAGGTTGGTAAGAGTTCAGGTTAGTAGAGTCAAAGAAGTGAGTATCATACCTATCTGCTAACCAACCATAGACATAGTGAACTGAAACATAAACATTGCAAGAGTTCAGGTTAGTAGAGTTATAAATTTTACTTAATTCATGATAGATACTAGCTAAGACTAGAACAGGTAAGCAAAAGCTATCTCCCATGGCCATCATGCTTGCAACATTAAAAGTGTTAGGGTAATTGAGATTTGAAACTCCATGAGGTAGTACAAATTTACATAGCCAATAATAAAGAAAAAAAGTTAAGTAAATCTCATCTTGTAAAGCACGATCTTTGATGCCAAGAAGGATAAAAGGACATTGTCATGCTTCATTCTAAGGTGAGGACTTATTGATTATTCTAGATGGGTAGAATGTCTTCTTTGGAGCTAAAGTTCCTTTTAACTAGTCTTTTCCTGGAGGTTCAGCATATTTGGTAACTTCGTGAAACTAAAACTTGATCCAATAATCGATCTTCACCTAATGTTAATCATTAGCAAAGCATAAAATAAATATTGGTAACTTGGTGGAAGAAATTCATTGCCACCATTAGAGCCCATAAGTTCTTTAGTATAAGGTATGACCTCATCATAGAAGATGTTTGAGATAGGAAGTTTGCTTAAAGAATGCAAATCCTAAAGTGAAATCGAATCTTCTCTAAGAGGCAGGTAAAAGAGTATTGGTGGGTGGACTCCAATGCTCATAAAAGTATTGTATGATGCTAGCAAACTTATTATAAATGAAGAGTGATGCAAAGATAACATCATAAATGGAAGCTTGTATGAGTAATGACTTATTTTCTGCAAGAATATCTTCAATCCATTCCTAATAACATAGAGAATAAGAGAATTCACCAACAACTTTGAAGGTAGATAATCATGATACTTCTTTGATAGCAATACACTTTTTCAACAAAGGAAAATTGCCAGGAGAACTTCTTGGAGACTTGAAAGGGGACTTCAAAACAAATAAGTTGAATTAATGGTGTTGTTGACCCTGACTTTTCACCATTGTATGATTTTGGATCTTTATTGATTTGACTAGGATTTAGTCTCTAGTATCGATCCCGATTATACATATAAGTCCTCTGTGTGTTCTGATGCGCAGAACATTTCAGGACTGGTGGGGCCCGCCATGGTGCCTGGCGGGACCCGCCATCTATTCTGAGTGTTCTGTGCATGTAGAACACCCTCCCCTGTCGTATACGGGGGACAAACACTTGAAATGTGAAGTATTGCATTTTTGGCCTCAGGTACTATTCATCATGAATAGTACATAGGTGGGGCCCACTAAACAGAAGCGGGGCCCGCTGCCCCTATTGCCTATTCTGTGTATTCTGTACTTACATAATACAATTCCATATTGCCTTACGCAAGGCACAATGCTGGGCATCGCAAATGCCATCTTCTGGGCCTAATACGCGGTGGGACCCACTTAGCAATAACAGGAGCCCGCTGCTCCTATTTCCTATTCTGTGTATTCTCTATTTACAGAATACATTTCACACCTGCCTACACGTGGTAGGATACGCAGAATGCAAAATATTACATTTTAAACCTAGGTTACTATTCACTATGAATAGTATACAAGCGGGGCCCGCTTCCCCAATTAGCCAATTCTATGTATTCTGTATTTACAGAGCACATTCCGCTACTGCCTTACGAAAGGCACATCTCGTGGCATTCTAAATGCCACATTTGTAGGTTCACCTCGCTGTGGGGCCCGCTAAACACTAGTAGGGTCCGCTTCCCACTATCGTCCGCTTCAATGCATTCTGTACGCATAGAACACACCCTATATGTCGCCTCACTTGAGGCGGAACGCTTGGTATGCTATTTGCCACTTCCCGGCCCCTTTGGCACTGTGGGGCCCACAGGGGTACTATTCATCGTGAATAGTACTCAGGTGGGCCCACCACCCAAATTCACCAATCTGAGTGTTCTTGATGTGTAGAATACATTTCCGCTAGTGCCTACGCGAGGCACGACTCACGGCATCCCGTATGCCACTTTTTAGCCTTAATGGGCCTATTGGGCCCAAATCGGGCCCATTAGCCAAAACTCGATGTTCAGGGCCGAATTTGAGAAAATTTATAACTGTAAAGTTTCTCGAAATATCGTTTGCACTTTCCTGGACATATGGCAGGCATCCCGTTCCACCCATACGAGGTGAAGCGCATAGCCCTATAAGCTACACACGTTGCATAGTAAAGACGTTTGGTCGGGAGCCATTTCGGGACTGAATTTGGAAAAACTTTCTTCTGTAAAGTTGTTCCTCACGTCGAATAACGCTTATAAGCTTCACGGCGCATCCCGGAAGTGACCACAGTGGGCCCTACGCAAGGGTTTCTAGGTTATATGCGAGCGCATATAACCCTATGTGCGCCACATGTAGCACATG
>CANYBF010365383.1:0-31173 GCA_948192965.1 Dalechampia spathulata
AAGGCAAATTAAACAGTAGCAAACTCACAAATGTAAGGTTTAAACAATAGTGTAAGGCATAGGATTTGAAATCATCTTTACCAAATGAGGCTAATAATCATGTGCTTCTTACTACCCAAAATATCCAATGGCATTAATAACCCTCTCTCGAGGAGAAACTAACTAAATTCCACACTAACCTTTAGAATTCCTTAGTTACAATCGAAGTCTTCCAATTAGGGGAACTGCTGAGCTATCATACAGGAACTAGGGACATGGAGATCTCTCTCACACATTTATCTAATCAGAGTGAGTAGCAATTCATGATTCAACTCTCTTTGCAATCGTGAAGCATAAGTAATCAATTAGAAACTAACCCGTAAATTTGTCATCTCTCAATGAACAAGCAGTTAACAATCCAACTCTCGTTGCAATCATTAAGCAGAGATTGTTTCCAAAATCAAACCTTAGAATTAAACACTCATAGTAATGTTTACAAGCACAATCAATCATCAACCCCACAAGGGATTCTGAATTCAAATCCTACAAAGAGAGTACTTAGCCACTCATGGCTAAGAAAGAAATACAATAAGAAAAATGAAGAACAAAGAAGAACACAGTACAAAATTGCTAAGAAAGTCAAGAGAGTTGCTGGTGTAGATGGTGAATGATGCCTAAACCCTAGATGCCATCCTTTTTTTATGCTTTGAGTGGGTGTCCTCTAACTTTAACTCTAATTTATTTGTATTTTTGCCCATCTTGTTCATTGCTTTGCCCATGAGGTCTCTATTAAAGTTTTTTTGTTTTTGTTCCCCCCATGGCTCCGTTCTTTCCCCTCAATCTTCTGCAGATCTCATGCTTTAAATGGCTCATAATTGAGAAGTCACGATCGTGACTTGCTTGCTTGAACATGCTCGGGCTTCAAACCTTCTATCACGATCGTGACTTTGAATGTCACGATCATGACTTGACTTGGTGGCTCTCTTCCCTCTTAACTTGGCTTCAGTCACAATCGTGACTTTGGATGTCGCGATCGTGACTTGCTTGGAGGTGTCCTTCTTTGCATCTTTCTATCATAATCGTGACTTTGAATGTCACGATTGTGACTTGCTCCTTGAAGTCCTAAAATGCTTCATTTTTCCTCTGTTACTTCTCTATCGCTACACACTTCACAAACACATCAAATTCTACTAAATCAAAGCATAAATGTAACAGAATGAGCATTAAACATCAAGTAAATATAACTAATTAAACATACAAATTGACATACATCATTTAACATCCTTTGTAATATGTTTAACGGTTTCTGGCGTCGGAGTGGAATCTATTAAGCATATTACGAGAGCATGTTGTGCCTTATAAAAGGGCTAAGGCATAACATATAATGCTTTATGCATTGCATATAATTGAATTTCACATTATATACGTTGCATGAACATCTATATGTGGCTATATAGTGTTTTTGATTAGTAGAATTCTGGATTTTCAATCATTTTTGCTTTAGTTTTTTATCCATTTAAAGTTTCAAGTAGCATATACGATCTTACAGTGATCCTAATGATCTCAATTCCTCATAAATCATTACAATTTCATTAATTTTAGTTTCAAAATTAACTAATCAAATTAAATGCTTTTTTTGCTTTGATTTAGTTATGATTGATATGATTAAAGTCAAAATGGATGTTGATTACATCTCTAACTAATGCCTATTGATGTTAAAGTCTATCAATTTTGATTTTTCTATTGAATCAATCAAATTTTCCTTAATATTTCAATTAAATACCATTTTAATTATAATTTGGAGTTTAATGACATGATTAGACTTGATTAGATGTCAAATTTATTTCTAAGTAATGTTATATGATCGTAGAATCTTTCAATTTATGTCCATGATCAATTTTTACCTAAAACATTGATTTTATTCAAATTAATTTGCTAAATTGATGCTATTTAATTTGAATTCCATGTTATTCAGATGATTAAATTGACTTAAGAAGTAAATTGAGCTTGATTGACTTGCTAAGTGTGATTTCGAGAGTTCCTTTGCAATTTCATGACATTTTCATGATATAGCTTGTGTTAATTCCTATTTTTTATGAATGTTGTCAACACATCTATGACATTTTCATAAGTCTTTACATGGCATTGTTTTCATTATATGCATACCTATATTCCTTTTGTTACCTAACATTGAATGTTTGTTTTAATTTTCAATTATGCATTTTTAGCTCGTGCTGCCTGATGTCATGTTTTCCCCAAGTGGAGAAATTTATGCTTAATGGCTCATGTTTTGTATCTACAAAGACCCCTTTATAACAGAATAAGCCTATTTTCCTTTTTTGGCATGTATGAATAACTTATTCATAATGTATCCCACCTATCTCTCTTAATCCCTTTCTCTGGGCCATTATTTTATTTCATGTTGCTATGGTCACTTTTATATATCTCCCATGATGCATGCCTTTATTATGCCATGTCATCTTCACATGCCATGCCTATGTCATGTCATGTCACTTTCACACGTCATCTTCACATGTCATGCCTATGCTATATAACTTCTCACATATTATGTATATATCATGCTATCTTTCATATATCACATTCATATATCATGCCTATGTTATATCATTTTGATATATCATGCCTATACCATTTCATCTTCACATGCTATGCTTATGACATGTCACTTCTCATATGTTATAGATATACCATGTTATCTTTCGTATGTCATGCCTATGCTATGTCATTTTCACATATCATCTTATACATATCATGCTCATGCCATGTCATTCTTTCCATGATCATATCATGATTTGCATGTCATACTTATCATAAATACCATGTTATAGTTATTATGATTACTACAATGCTATATTATTGTGAGCTTTATTCATGCCTATAAATGCTTGCCTGTCTAGGATAACTAATTTGACTAAAATGGTAAAATTAAACTTGCAAACTCTGAGAAAAGAGATCTTCACCACTCAAACCCATCTCTAAAGGGTTTGACTTAGCATCATGTTATGGGTTGGTTGAACCAAATCCAGAACCATCTAGTGGTGACTCAATCTTGCGACCTACATTTATTATGTATCATTCCTCAAGGTAACCCCTCGAGAAGACTATACTTTTGCTCCAAGCAGTTCCCCTGTGTTGTATGTCACAAGCCTCACTCTAGGTCATGGAGAAAGCCCTACCTATAGTAGGATTCTATGAATTCTGAAGGTGATATGCACAACATATAATACAAAAAAGTTCTATATATGTAACATGTAGCAAGATGTGCTTTACACATCAAATTTTTGAGCTATGTATGCTCCATACTCTAGGCACCCAAGGATATGCACTTTATGCTCAATAGCCCTCATTTATACCAAAAAGGCATGGTGATATATGAGGCATGTTAGGTTTGTATGGGAAAAAGCTATGTACCATGTGCATCTTAACTACATGTATGCAACATATAGCATTATATGCTTTGTACATCAAGAAATGCATGCTATGTGCACCATCTTTCACAAATAAAATGTAATATGCTCCACATGTGTAAAGTACTTGTAGGAGGTTATGTGCAAATTGGGATTGATATTGAAGACCTGTACCAAGCCAAATCGAAGAAAACTCAACGTTATAGCATGTGAATGAAAAGTCAAGATCTATATTTACACTTAATTAAATAATAACCTATAACATTATTATAGTTCTATCATTCATTACTTGTCTTATCCACTAAGTAACTACATGGTTCCTATCTTTAATTAACATATCAGTTCCATTATCAATAAAATAATGATTAAATATGCATAATTAAATTAGTCATAACACATGTAAAATTTAATACATAAAATGACAAATATGATAAGAATAAATACCAAAAAGAAGACTTTTCATGGAATCTTTTTTATGATGCATGTTATAAATAAATTATGTTAGAAAGAGATGAGTAAATGCAGTCATCAATGAATCTCCTTCAATCTATACCCTTCTTTTACTTATAGTAAACTATAAATCCAGAACACACTAGCTGCAGCTTAAGAACATGTAATTATTCCTTACAATTTTCCTAAAAACACTTATGCTAGTAAGGCCTGCTTTTGCTAAAGAAGAAAAACAGATTTAAAGCTAAATTTTTCTTTAAGAAAAACTTTGGTGTCTTTTATTTTTAAAGCATGGACAATTCTACCATAGCAAGGAAGAGGGAACTTTTACTACTTTAAATAATAAAAATTAACTCAAACTTATATTTAAATAAGCCACGCTTGAGTTAGTATATGCTAGATGAAAAGTATACTAATGATCCTTTAAATGATATATTGCATAACTCATCCAATGAGCATACTTCTATTTTATTATATCTCTCCTTAGGCTTATAATGAAGTTAAATAACATCATATCTTATATAAACTACATTTTAATTTAAGCAACAAATTATATGTAAGATGAGAAATTATCATGTCAATTAAAGCTAAATTTACTTTAATTTAGTAGATAAATTCAACTTTAAATGTATGATAAGCTAATTCATGTATGTGTATAAACATAAGAAAGAGTTATTGATTTTATTTTGCACGATATTAATACAAAACTCATGCAATCCTTGGAAACATACATGTGTGAGTAAGGACATGGAAATTTAATTATGATAGAAGGGAACTGTTATTGAATCTTGAATTGTATTAACGTTGGATTATCATTATTACTTATCAGTTAAATGGATTTGAATTAAAGGTGGAAACATATTGTTATGGCTTTTGAAAAGGAACATAAAATAACATTAGGTACGTTGCCTTATATTGAATTTTATGTTTAATATTGATCAACACATTAAGGATATACACATAATTCCACAATCATTATTTTGCATGCTTAATTAAGTTGATGCATAAATTATTTATCATAATTGCTTTAAAGCATGCAAGATCAATACCAATAGAATTTTAAGTACAAAGATGGTATAAGAATTCATGATAGTGAGGTTGATAAGCATATTAATCTTGTAACTTAATGAAAAATTCATTGAAATAGTAAATTTAATGCAACCATTAAATCCTAATATTATTAGATCAAATACTAGGATAAACAATTTGAATTACTTATGAGGCAAGGAAGGGGAGAGAAGTTTAACGAATGCATTGTGTAATTTCCAAAATTACAATATAGTAAGTGGTTTGAGTAAATGTACTTTGATGTACAAGGGGCGTGTATGATATTATTGAAACTTGAAGTAAATTAAGTCCATTTTTTAATTAAAATATTGGATTATTTATACACATTAATTCAAACTTTGTTGGTAATACAAATTGCAAGAATGAACCATTCTTAAAGATACTCGAATGCACTTTGCATTTGAATTATTGGGATACATAAGCTACATGATTAATAAGCAAATTTTCATTCTTTTTTGGAACTTCAATCATTAAGTATGATAACCTTGGACTTGAGTAGTTTAAAATTTGATGAATTTTGACTTATGACTCTCTTAGAATATATATGTTGTGGTGCATGATGGAATTAGATTTGTATTTCACTAAAATTAAAAGCATGCTATACTTAACTTAATTATGGAATTGGATAATCAAACTCATTAATTAAGTGGTTGTAAATTTGACATAGGAATTAACTTAAACAAAATATGGTAATTATGCTATAAATATTGTTATTGGATCACTTAATCCTTTACTAAGCAAATGATGAAATTGTTAAAGCATTGTCCAAATTATGCATGAAGGTGTTGATGTATGCAGACATTATTCAGGTAGAAATAATAATAAACTCATTATGCATTGGATGCAAAGTTTATACCCTCTCTAATTGAAGTAAATATGGCTTGATTATATATTTTGTTACAGATGCAATAGCATGGGATATTTAAGAGCAACTGAATACATGAGTTAATGTATGTGAGTTTGACACAAACCACTAAAAATTTAATGCCAAATTAACTTAAAATGGAACAGGACGGTAAGGTTTAAAAGACTAAATTTACACTTAAATTTTATAGTAATGGATGCATCATGACCAATTGATACGGGTAGAATTAGGCATTGAAAAACTTAAATTACTATATATAATTATGCTAAAAGTTAAGTAACATGATAATTACTTAAACATTCATCTAATGATGGATAAATTAAGGATTAAAAACATACATTTATGAGTCAATAGAGGTTTCTTAAATTGAGTACGCATACATATGTAAGTTAGCCTAAAAGTTAAACTAGCTCTTAACTTACTTATATGCTTGTGAATTGTCATGTCCACACACTTAGCATATTTTGATGCCTTAATTATATATACGATGAAATGAATTAAGCATGCTTCTAAATGGAAATGAATGTTTAATAATGATAAAGTATGAAAAGTTGATGAAAGAAAAGTATTTTTAAAGTAAATGTTACATGGGAAGTGTTTAATATGGTTGAATGAGGCTATTGAAAATGCCTCTTATGTTGCATAAGGCGTTGCTTGTGATGAATGCTTGATGAAATTTTAGTTAATATGTTTCTATTCATATTTAGATAAAGGTATACATGCATATTATGGCTTGGTATATTTATTGAATATTAAAATGTACCTATAGTATGAATTGATGATTTATTACAATGTAACATGGATGATTTCAGATTATTACCTAATTAAATACCATGGAATTATGGATTAAATGCCTAATACATAAGTATATTATGTGTATGTATATGTATTAGTATGTAATGTTTAGGCTAGGTGGCAGCTTTTGATTGGTGGAGGGGGGAATGAAGAAAAGTCAAAGAAGTAGGCTTAAATTGTATTTTTCTTCCTTTCTTACAGGTTCCTACTTCCAAAACACTTTAGGTAGTAGAACCTTTCTTCTTCTCTTTCTCTTTTTAAGATTGAAAACCAAAATTCTCAAGGGTTGGTGGTTCAAGGTAAGAAAAACATGAATTAAGTTAGTTGCTGCCCTCTTTTCACTTCTTATATATACTTCTCCTCTTTGATTGCTTTTCTTATGGTTATTTTGTAGAAATCCATGGCTTTGTGTGGAGATATGGGTTTTTTATTATGTGATATTATGTGTGAATTTGATGGTGAATGGTTGGATAGAAGCCAAATTGATTTGCTTTTAATGGTGGAGGTTACAGTTTGATGTTGTTTGGCTTATGGATTATGTTGTTATGTTGTTTTGGTTGCTATCCTAGGTTAGAACATGTACTATTCATAGCTATTGGAATGAAATTTTGATGGTATGGTGTATTGTGTATGATTTAGTGATTGAATGTATGCTTTAGAGGTGTTAAAGTGGTGTTTTGCATGAAGTTCCACATACATACACATACACATACACATACTAACCCGCTTTGTTATGCAGCCATAACATCGTATGTTTCCTAGCATAGGTCACGCATACATCCTACGTGTCGCATCACGTGCACCACATACAATCGCATGTGCATACTCATGCATTCATGCTAACTCTTTCCGTCATGTACAGACCATGTCAGACTCTCAACAAGCTAGAAATGTCACATTATCATCTGACCCTTCTGCCTCGACACTAGATCAAGTCATGCTTGCTGTAGTTCAGAAGCTTATTAATCAGTCTATGGCTAAGCTCCTGAATAATAACTTTAAGACCCTCTTGCAACAGTAGATCCAGGAGGCTCTCAGTCCTGGTTACTTCATCACCCCACTAACTCCTATCAAGGAAAAGGGGAAAGGCATCAACCTGTATGACATGGAGACTGATGATGATGTCTCACTCCATATGCATGATGTTTGGAAATCTGAGACCGCTGTCTTGGAACAGAAGATAGAACAGTTGCAGACTATCATGAAGACCAAAGGCATGGGCTCTAATCTAGACTTTGATGAGTTCTCTGTCCGAGCTATTAAGGGGCTACCTACCAAGTTCAAGCTCCCTGACGTTCCCAAGTATAGCAAAGTTGGGGACCCAAAAAACCATATGAAGACTTACACCATGATGATGAGTACTACAGACTTGTCAGATGATCAGATAGTCTGACTTTTCTTCATCTCACTGGAGGGACCAATGCTAGCCTAGTATCATAGTCTGAACAAGGTAACCATGGCCGAGTGGAAGTCTCTTTGTACTACCTTTTATAAATAGTATGGGTTCAAATCCCAATTTGATGTAACTTTGATGGATTTGGAAATGGTTAAGCAGAAAACCAATGGGTCTTTCATGGATTATTTCAGTCACTGGATGGACAAAGCAGCACTAGTCAGACAGAAGCCATCTGAATCTGACATGTTCAATAAGCTTATTATGGGGTCACTGCCACTCTACCAGGATAAGCTGAAGTATCAGACATTCCACACCTTTGAGGACATCTATTCTATTTGCCAACGGATAGAGCAGACCGAGGGGAAGAAAAAGGAGCCTTCCTTCTAGAAGCCCAAAACCACCACATACACTCAAACGCAACAAAAACCCCATTACATCAATGCTTTGCAAACATCAAATCTCATACTCCGAAACACTACCCCATCCTGAAAGTTCTCAGATCTTGGAATGCCACTTTCCAAGGTTTTTGGGCATCTCCTCAAATCCAAACTCATCAAACCACTTAAGGTAAACTTCAAAACACCACCTCCAGCCTTGATAGATACCAAAACCTACTACCATTATCACTAGCATCATGGCCACAACACTGATGACTATTGCTCTCTCAAACTGGTCATTCAGAACCTCATTGACTCTGGTGAAATCTAAACCATCAACCAATACAAACCCATTGCCTAACTACCATAAAGCCAAATGCATATACATGCTCTAATCAGGGATTCCAGAATCCCTGGTTCTTAACTCCTTTTCTCCCCTCGACAGTGAGGAGGTTGCTCAACTACCTACCATTACCTTCCGACCAGGTGGTGGATTTGATATTGGTGCCATTGACATATGGTACGATAGTTCAAAGAATGAGTCTGTAGTTATTCAACATGCCTCTAAATCTGAACCATCAGAGAAGAAAGCTTCTAAGAAAGGTAAGTCGGCTGAGACTTCTAAAGTAATTAAGCCAGCACCAAAATCACCCAAGCAGTAGAAAGGGTTAGATGTTAACAAGATGTCCTCTCGGGTTCATAACATGAATCGAAGTGGTAAGGTGTTCACTCCTCCTGACCTTGGGAAGAGGCCAAAAGCTCCTAAAAAGCTGATTGAGGCTAGACCCATAGGGGATGAGGCTGGTCCAAGCAATGTTCCAGCTATACAACCAGCTAATCAAGTTGCTCAACCTGATAATGTTATCATCAAGCAATTGAAGAAGATACAGGCTAACATTAGCATTTAGGATTTGATGTTATCCTCCCAGCAACACCGATGAGCCATCATTGAAGCACTCTCAAGCATGAGAATCTCTCCATCCACTTCTACCTTTAGCATGAAAAGTCAGCTGGTAAACCAATAATTGCCATACAACATGATCACTTTCTCTGATGTGGATCTATCGGTCGAGGGTATCTGCTACAACAAGGCACTCTTCATCAGGGTGAATATCATAAACTTCTCCACCTCCTATATCATGGTGGATGATGGTTCGGGCATCAACGTCTGTCCTCTTAAGGTATTATCCAAGCTTGGGTTTTAGCTTTTGGACCTAAAGCCATGTAAGACTATCATTAGAACATATGATGAGTCTAAAAGAGAGGCTACTGGTACCTTCACTGCCATTGTCACTATCGGGCTGATCAAATCATTGATGAAGTTTATAGTTCTTGACATTCTGATGTCATTTGATTTACTATTGGGTAGACCATGGTTCCATCCCCTAAGAGGTGTGCCATCCACCTTGCACCAAAATATCAAGTTCCCACATAATGAAGGTATGGTTACTATTACTGCTGATGATGAGGTCGCTCTAGCCTGCATCAGGGAAGATATCCCTCTCATGACTGGATTTTAGATTGCTATCATCAGAGATCCCAAATCATACTCGTACTAGCTGAGTCCCATTGTAGAGAGGATGATATGAATGATGAACTTTGTGCCTGGCAGAGGTTTGGGCCGGTACCAGCAGGGTCTTGTAGAGTTTAACATTCCTACATCCATGTGGGAAGAGAGGTACTACATTGGGTTTGATCCTTACACTTTGGACAAACCAGAAGAGTGCAAGATGGTCATCTTCACCCAAGGAGAGACATAGTATGACCATCCCTCTGAGTTGCTTAATTCGGATGACTTCTTTGATCAACAATTTGCCATTTTTGGTGATGTCTGTAACCTGTCAGCCTTGATAGTAATAGAGAAGACTGCTGCTACTTTCACCATCAGCCCTGATGATGCTTTCTAGATCTTTGGTGATGTTGCTGATCTCACCACCGATCGCCTGGAGCCAGAAATCACAACAGTCGTTACGCTGGGGGCCAAGCTACAGAACTTGGACGTGGAGGACCTACTGCTGCCAAAGGTCTACGAAGACATTGCTACTCTGGTAGATAGCACCTTTGAGGAACTGTTGTATAAGGACACTGATGTCCCAATTTCTATTTTATTTGATGATGATGTAATTCCATCTAAATATAATGCAATGAAGAACAATTTTGCTTATGTTTGTGATGTGTATTCTTATGGTGTTGTGTATGAGCATTTTTGACATTAACGCATCATGCATTGAAAATGTTAACATTGACATAGATGACAAGCCATGTCTACTCTAGATTGCATCAGACTTGACCTCTGAAGAGAGAACAGAAATAATCAGCACATTGAAAAAGCATATAAAAGCCTTTGCTCTAGGCTACAAAGACATGCCAAGTGTCGATAAATCTATTACAGGACATAAAATTATGGCCAATCCTGGGTTCAAGCCAGTTAAGCAGAAATTACGATGCCTCCAACCAGAATAGGCTCATAAGGTCAAGGAAGATGTCCATAAGCAGTTGGATGCTAAATTCTTGAAGTGGTTGACTACCCAAAATGGTTAGCTAATGTGGTTCAGGTTCCCAAGAAAGATGGCAAGGTCAGAGTCTACATAGACTATAAGGATTTGAACAAGCATGCCCAAAGGATGACTTCCCTTTACCTCATATTGACATGCTAGTTGATAATGCAGTTGCTAGCGCTATGTATTCCTTTGTTGATGGATTTTTAGGGTACAACCAGATCCTGATGGCAATTATAGATAAGGTAAAGATAGCTTTCATCATAAAATGGGGGACATACTGCTACAAGGTCATGCCCTTTGGCTTGAAGAACGCAGGTGCTACCTACCAACAAGCTACAACAACCTTGTTGCATAACTTGATCCACAAGGAGGTTGAAGTCTATGTAGATGATATGATGGTGAAGTCTCCTACCAGAGGAGAGCATCCAGCTGCTCTTGATAGATTTCTCACACGTGTTGAGAAATATGGACTCAAGCTAAACCAGAAGAAATGCACATTCGGGGTAACGTCTGGTAAGCTATTGGGTCACATTGTCAATCAGAGGGGTATTGAAGTGGATCCTGATAAGGCAAAGTCAATCATTGAGATGCCTATCCCTAGAACTAAGATCGAAGTCTGGGCATTTTTGGGACAGCTCCAGTACATCAGTAGATTCATCATCAAGCTCACTACCATCTGTGAGCCTATCTTCAAGCTTTTGAGGAAGAATCAGCATATTGTTTGGGATGAGAATTACCAGTTCACATTCAAGAGGGTGAAGCATTACCTTTCCAACCCACCGATCTTACAACCGCCTCGGTTAGGAAAACCATTACTACTCTATCTAGCCTTAGAAGAGGAGTCAGTGGGTGCTATGGTGGCTCAAGAGAATGACACCGGAGTCGAGCATGCTATCTATTACTTGAGTAAGAAGTTGTTGCCAACAGAATATAAGTACAACACTATTGAGAAACTATGCATGGCTATGGTCTGGGTCACCAAGAAACTCAGACACTACTTCTAGTCATACCAAGTTCAAGCAATCTCCAAGGTTGACCCTATAAAGTACTTGTATGCAGCTCCTTCACTGGTAGGGAAACTCTCCAGGTGGTTGATCCTGTTGTCAGAGTTTGATGTGCAGTACATCACAACCAAGGTGATCAAAGGCCGATGGATGACTTTGAGACTTTTGAGCTGGACTTCCCAGACGAGCACTTGGGGGCAGTTAATGTCCAAAAATGGTAGTTGAACTTTGACATTGTAGTCAATAGAAGAGGTGCAGGTATAAGAGTTGTGCTAATCACTCCTAAAGGCAAACTGATTATGCTTTCAAAGTGGCTGAGCTTTCTAGTCACCAACAATATGGCTGAATATGAAGCATGTCTGTTTGGGCTAGAAGCATTGCTAATGATCGGTGCCCAAGATTTACAGATATTTCATGATTTGATGCTTGTCATTCACCAATCCATGCCCGAGTAGGATGTCAAAGAAGAAAGGCTCAAGCCTTACGCTGAATACATGAAGCTCATAGTTTGTAACTTTAGCTCATGCCAATTTATTCACATGCCGCATGAAGAGAATCAGATGGCTGATGCTTTAGCCACACTAGCTTCAGTTTATGAGCAACCGTAGACCTGTATTCATCGAGTAGTCAAGGATTCCTTGCTATAAGGGAGAACGGGTTATGGCACTAAATCAGCCAGACAAGATCCCATGGTATGCAGATATCATGAACTTTCTGAAAATTGATGCCTATCCGGAAGAAGCCAACAAGACTGATAAGCTAGCCCTACGTAGACTAGCAGCCAACTTTACCTGGCATCAAGGTGTTCTCTACTTTGATGCATATTGGGGAAGGAGATTGAATCAGTCATAGAAATAGTACATGCTGGTGTATACAGGTCCCACATGAATGGATTCATGCTTTACAAAAAAATCCCATGTCAGGGATATTTCTGGCTCACCATGGAGATAGACTGCATACAGTTTATATGAAGATGTTATGAGTGTCAGATTCACAAGGATCTGAGTCATGTACAACTAGTCGAATTACAGAATTTGACAACGCCTTGGCTATTCTCAGCTTGGGGAATTGACATCATGGGTGAGATTTATCCTAATGCATCCAACAGGCATCAGTACATACTAGTGGCTGTTGACTACTTCTCTAAGTGGGTGGAAGCTAAATCCTACAGTAAATTGGGGGCAAAGCAGGTTGCCAAGTTTATAGAGAAGAATCTTATACGCTGATATAGGATACCACATCACTTAGTGTCTGATAATAAAGTGCAGTTCCAAAGCCAAGTGGTTCACTTGCTAGAAAGATATGGGATCGAGCACAACCGATCCTCTCCATACCGCCCTCAAGCCAACAAGGCAGTTGAAGTGGCTAACAAGATGATCAAGTGCATCTTAGCCAAGA
The DNA here is from genome assembly GCA_948192965.1 of Dalechampia spathulata. NCBI lineage: Eukaryota > Viridiplantae > Streptophyta > Magnoliopsida > Malpighiales > Euphorbiaceae > Dalechampia > Dalechampia spathulata. Next base: position 13,262 of record CANYBF010365383.1, read on the forward strand.
TAGTGCATACTTATAAAGATTGGCATGAGCAATTGCCATTCGCCTTATGGGGTTATAGAACAACTACAAGGAGTCCTACGGGTGCTACCCTCTACTCTCTTATTTACGGTACAGAAGCCGTATTGCCAATTGAAGTGGAGCTGAAATCACTTCATGTCATTCTGGAATCTCAGTTGCCAGAAGTTGAGTGGAAAAGGGCCAGGTATGAACAACTAGTTACTATTGATGAGAAGCGGTTGAAGGCTCTTTATCATCTACAGCTTTACAAGAAGCGCATGGAAAATGCATTCAATAGAAAGGTCAAGCCTATTGCCATATAGGAAGGTGATTTAGTTTTGAAACAAGTTAGACTAGCTATCCATGACCCTTGTGGAAAGTTGAGACCTAACTAGGAAGGGCCATTCTTAGTCAAGAAGATCCTATTCAAAGGCGCTGTTCACATTTCAGACTTGGAAGGCAATGAGTTCTTAGAACCTATCAACCTTGACCGATTGAAAAAGTATTTTGTTTATAGCAAAGGGCAAAAGAAAAGTAAAATAGAAATGAAAAGCCTAGTAAGCTGAAAACCTGCATAGGCGGTTCACGCTAAAGTTAAGGCAAAAAAGAAAAATACTTGCTCGATGAGTTGAAAATCTACTTGGAAAACTCATGCAAAAGTTAGGGCTCTTAAAAGCAAAAATGAGAGCGTTAAAAATAGTTGATCAGAAAATCTCACGTAAGGCTGGTCAACGACAGGGGTTAGGTCTGATGCATATCAAAGAATCTCTGTGTTAATTTTAACATTTTTCATGTAAATGTTTTAATCTCATTATTTCAAATAGAACGCTTATTCATAAACTTATCCATAAGTAATACAAATTTCAAACACAAAGCATTGTTTTTCTTTATTACATATGATTTTATTACTTAACAACTTCTTGCAGTACAAAGCTCAGGCGTAGCGCAGCACCCACAGCTTATACCCCTCATCTGTAGCAGATCTAGCTCCAAGGATATCCATCAACATGATCCTACGATGGGGCTAAGTCCTCTACACGTGCTCCAAGAAGCTGGGCACCAGTCGCCCTCCCTCAACCTCTATTAACTGAGGGATAGTCTACCTATGACCATATTGATGACAGATTCTGGCAGGACTATAATGTGTGTAGTGCCTAAATCCTGGTAGTAGGATGTAGTCTATGTAAGTCCTCATAGTCACGTGTTGTATGTGCCACCAAGGGCAAGTCCACCTGATCTTGCTCTCAAGTCAGCTTCCCATCCACTCAACCCTATCGAATGTCAGTGCTTTCACATCACTAAAGGAAAAGCCCCTTTGTATGTGGCTATGAGGTACGTATCTCTATAAATCACCCACTGGCAGTGCAAGAATTCCCAGCTTCTCTTGAAGCTAAACCTAAAACATAAAATCAAATAAAAAGTTTGCTGAGTTGAAAACCTTATAAAAGGCTACTCAGGCAAAAATTAGAGTGACCCACTGAGCTGAAAACCCAAGGGGCGGTTCAAGGAAAAGTTAGGGTTCAAAGTAAAATTAATAGCCAGATGAGTCAGAATCCTTCCAGAAGAAACTGATGCAAAAATTAGGGCAATAGCACGAATGTTTCTAAGTTGAAAACCTGAAAAGGCAGTTTAGAATACTTACCTGCAGCAGAAACAGGCTACCGCTAAAGAGCTCAGACAGTCCCATCTTCACTTTGTCTAGTCTGAGGATCATCTCTACTACAATCATAGGAAAAGGGGTCCGACCCTCTATCATCTGATCCACTATAGGCCTAATCAGTAAATCTCCATGACCAGATGGATCAATAAACAGGAATTGCGCCAGCAATCCAAATCCAGCTACCCTCAACTATGATGGGGCATCCATAGGTTTTTGGTTACATAGCCTAAAAATAGCAGCAATATCTATAAAACCCTCTACAATCAGAAGAGACCTCATGGTGGTTAGACTGATATCAAAAGCCCTCATCAGGTATAGTTCCACTTCTCTTATTGGTGTGTGCATCGTCAACATTGTCGATATCTCACAAGTGACTCCAAGGATAGCAGTAAACTCCTCATACATCGAACATAGCTTAACATGCCTAAATCAGAAGACATGAACCATTGGATCCCAGAATTGCATGGCAGCATGCAGAAAGGTGTTGTTAACCGAGACTTGCTAAAAAGTCTTCAGATTTTACCCCACTGATGGAAAAGAGCATGAAAAGAAGACAGTGATTGCTGAGTTATTGTTTATCTAATTTCTGTACAAAAGAATAAATGGCTTATGTTTCAGCAATAAAGTATAAAGCATGAGATATTTATAGCAACAAGCAACTTTGGATTCCACTAATAAATCTAAAAGATACAAAGTTTAAGCCTTTAGCTATTTTCAAAGTTTGTATACCACAGCCCTAGTGTACTAGACCTACATGCCAGACTGTAACACACCACTTTATTATTTTAATACAGAAACTATAGAGTTTTGACATCATGCATATGGGAATCAGACGTCATGTCTTCTTTAAGCACCATCATCGCCCGATTGGTCTTCATCCAGACTAGGACTATTCGGGACCTCAATGTTGTAACACTCCAGATGCACTGTTAGTCAAGCTATCTCTTTGCCCATCTGCTCAGTCATTTGAGCATAGTGGTCTCGCTCTTCCAGCTCTAAATGTCTGTTCGTCTACAAACATAAGCACATAGGAATATAAGTCATGCATCCATGCATTCCCATTACATACGAGCATATAGGTACTCACCTGAACGCTTAATATCTTAAAGGTATGGTAGCAATGCAGCCCCATCAGAAGTCTTGAGGCATCAGCCATGGCATCCCGAGGTACCTACATAGATCAAACACATGCAAGGCCACTAAAGCCAGAAGAATACAAAAACACATGTACTCACATGAGTGGTGTTTGGTAGATAAAATTCTATTTCATCCCTCGCTGGCACTGGGAAGGATGTCTCATATGGACGACCAGTCTCATCATACGTATAGATTAAAGGATTCTACGGCCACATCAGCTAGCCTTCCATAAAGTCTATTGGGCGCTCATATCCAGAGGGCACCTCTAGGGTTTCTGACATTGATCTTGGTAGGGTTGCACTAGATCAAGCTTTATGAGATCTTTCCGAGGCACCACTACCTCAATAACTACTAATAGTTGGTAAACCACAACGTCCACTTCTGCCCCAAAAATATCAAGTTTGACTATAGACCTATTAGCTCTGTCATGCTGGTCTCTACATGTAGAAAGCTCCATAGGCTCAAGTAGCCTCATCTGTATGAAGGTGGGATAATCTATCACCGACTCAAATAGACGCTCTCTCCCGGGAATACCAGTCAGCCCAGTAATCACCTTTGGGTTTGTATTAGTGCAAGATGCCCAGAACATCATGTGTGATGGTATAGCAGGCTCCACATAGCTCTCTGGTCCTAGTTACCAATCAATCACACACTCTCCCAAATAGAAGAGTCTACCCTTGGGACTCTCCAATAACATATGATGCTCATCCTTGTGCATTGAGCTAGTCAAGTACTCTGGCCTTAGATACATATTGCTCCAGGGATAAAAACACACATGTTCCGATAATGATAACAGATCAGACGCCTGCTCAGGTATTTCTTAAACCAATTCAATACAGTTTAATGCTAATTAAATCGTTTCTTCTTACCTAGTCCCAGGTCAAGTCATTGAGATACTCTCTCAACTCATCCATTGTATAACTGGGTCTCCGATGTGGTACACTCCATGCCTACATATGCAGGAAACCAAGCGATATTCCATGCAGGATCTTGGGTTCTGGAAACAGTCCAAACTCGTATGCCATGATCTGCAAGGTCAACATACACAGTCAGCAAGACTCAAGCAAATACTACTGTATCAGAATCGGCAGAATTTTGCTTACCTCTACAACCTGACAGTAGCCGATAAAGCGGTCCATATACTATCTACTATAAAGGTCTAACCCCTGCATCAAATGGGCCAGACCAGCACTGCCCCAATCAAATCGACCAATAGCCTCCAAGTGGCGGAGGGCCTATAATACAGACATGTGGATGTTATTTCTACTATCATTGAACAGAGTACATCCTAATAAATACAACAGAAAGCTACGGGTGTATTGATCTGTAGAGATAGTCCTGCCAAGTATCTCTGCCAGCACTACCTCCCGGAGACAGTCATATGATATGATGTGTCCAACTCTCACACTAGGAGACACACCTAGCAGGTCAAAGATGATGCCATATGACCAACGCGGTGATGTTAGTCTGACATCAAACTAAACAGGTAACCCAACACACTCTAGCCCAGTAATTTTGGTAAAAATACTCAAGGTGATAGCGATCTCACCCACAGGCAAGTGGAAGGTGTGAGTGGAATCCATCCACTGCTCGATCATTGCAATAATAAAAAATCGTTTACATCTCTTTTCTGCACCAGTAAAGCAAGAGATGTATGGACCAAAATAGCTATAGTCCACTCTGACACATATCTACCATGGTAGTTGGGAGTACCATTCATCGATTCCTCAGAGGTTGCCAGTATCGATGATTGTTCGCTCTCTCTACAAATTACAGAATTCAGGTTAGCTTTCAGACTAAATTATATAATACAGATAGTATGTCAGAGGTCCAGAGTTCCTCCCATCAACCTTAAAATCAACCTATTCATGCTTATGAATCAAAAAGATGCATAATCCTTCAAAAAATGATTGAAAAATGCTTATTTTGGCCTATTTTTCACTGCTATATGAGTATCACATAACCCTATATGAGCCACACATAGCCTATGTGCGCCACATATAGCCTATGTGTAGCGCACATAGTGAGATCCATCTTCAAAAAACTCAATTTTTATCAAATCACTGAGACAAACATGCGCATACCTTAGCCTAGCAATAGCCTAGCACCTAATCCAAACCTAACAGTGGCCTAAACACAGCAAAATAATCCTAAACTTAACTTTTGGAAAAACCAAAAAATCAAGCCAAAACACAAACAACTCACCTTCTCGAGAGGAGCTTGGGACCAATGGGAATCTATGATAAAGGTTTCTGTAATTGGGTAACTAAAACGAGCCTTAAAGTAAGTATGACGAGTCGTGTGCTTGGTTAAAGTGTAGCTTAAGATCAATTATGGGTCCTGGGGGGTCCGTTGCATCCTAATTCCAGCCATTTTCGTAAAAATATTGAGTTTCAAAAGTTTAGGGTTGAGAGAAAATCAGTGTGAAGGGAGAAATCAAAATGAATTTTTATTGGAAGCTTTGGAATTTAAAATTTCCAAGGGATGTGCGTAGCACATAACGAAACGCGCACCGCACATAGCAAATTTTGCTAATGTACGTTGCCAACCTAGGGGCTTTGCTAATATGTGCTACCCCCTTATGAAGATGCATTTGATGAATTAGGCCTCTCCTAAAAATTTCAAAATTTTTGGAGGTCATTTACTTTACCGAGCTTAATTTTCATGACCCACAGCGTTTGAAAAATTGAGAAAATCAGTCAGAATGCAGCAAATTGATACTCAAAAATTCAGGTATTTTTCCTAGACCATTTTAATACCAATTTCACTGATAAATTGCTTTTCCATGTCTAGCACAGATAAGAAATTGATCTAGCAGACAATCATAATCAGTCAAACCTTAGACTTCTTGTCAAGTCATTGACCAGACTGTGTTGTATTCTGACAGAGGATCCCAAATGTAAACTTTGGAGATATTCAACACTTATAGGATGGTGCAAGAATTGATTTGATGGTTGATCATCCTGACCCAGCAGACAGTCACTTCTGGTTCTGTAGTAACTACTCGATCCAATAGAGATCATAGAATCAAGCATTTGATTCCTAAACCCTAGCAGTAAGCATCTGGTCGCTGACATCAGATGATTATCTCGTAGTAAAGCCATCGATCTCGCAGTGACCATCGATCAGCCTTGATCGTATAGCCTGAACTTTGGACTACCAATGACATATTAGGATCATTACTGGTCAAAACCGTCGACCAGAAAATGTCAAAGACCCAACAGAGGATCCTAAATGCCATTTTGGAGATATTTGACATTTATTTGATGGCGTGAGCACTGACCCAGCAGATGATCCTCCAGGTCCAATAGTTGACCACTTGATCTAGCAGAGATCACAAAACCAAACCTTTAGTTCCTAAATCCTAGCAGTAGGCATCTAAATGCTGATTATTTATGATTTCAAGCCTTGCAGCAAAGTCATCGGTCTTGCAGAAGACCTCTAATCAGCATTCATCATTTAGCATGAGCACCGGGCTCCCAGTGGCAGAATTGGTTTCTAAGTCTCAACATGAGCACCAGATTAGCATTAAACACTCTGTGAGCCTCAACGTGAACACTCTATAAGCCTCACCATGAGCACTCTGTAAGCCTTAATGCGAGCACCCTATAAGCCTCAACACGAGCACCCCACAAGCCTCAACATGAGCATCAGACCTCGATGCGAGCATCGGTTAGGTACCTCCCTTACTTTCGGTGAAAAGTCATGTTATGATCAAGTCTCATTTTGATGTATCACCTCAAAATAGTCTTGATCAGGGGGCAAACTGTTGACCCTGACTTTTCACCTATATGTGTAATCTCGGGTTTTCGTTGATTCAGCTCGGAATCAGTCCCCGAAGTCAACCTCAATTTATGTACATACACTTTAACTTCTTTTGAGTGTTCTGGACATGCAGAATATGTTGCATTTTTCCCATATAAGGCAGAATGCATAAACAGAACACACTCAGCACATAACACTATGTGGTGAAATGAGATGTTTGGTGAGGCCTACTTTCCGGACCAAGTCCGGGGTACTTCTCATAGCACAATGTCTTAGAATGTCAAATGATGCTTATTTGACATATGGTGTACATCCCATTTCACCCATGTAAGGTAGAGCGCATAACATCAAAATGCTATATGCATAACGCATAACACTATGCACACAGCATGTAGCAGGAAAAAGACGTTTGGTGAGGTCTACTTTCAAGGTCAAATTTAACATGCTTCCCATAGCACAATGTCTTAGAATGTCAAATAATGCTTGTTTAACATGTGGATCACGCTACACTTTGCCCATACGAGGTGAAATACATGAATAGAACACATGGGGTGCATAACACTATGCATGCACTATTTGGAAAGAAAAGACATTTGGTGGGGCCCACTTTCTGGATCAAATCCGGGGTGCTTTTCATAGCACAATGTCTTAATATGTCAAATGATGATTGTTTGACATATGGTGCGCATCCCATTTTGCCCATATGAGGCAAAAAGCATAAGGGTAAAAAGCTATATGCGTAACATATAGCACTATATGCTACGCATATAAAGAAAAAAGACATTTAGTCGGGAGCTTTCTCGGGACCAAATCTAATGTGTGCCACATCATACAATGTTTTAGGATATGAAATGATGCTTATTGGTCATAAGGAGTACGTTTTGATGTGGCCATAGTAGGCCCCATGCGACGGGTCAAAATGCTATGTGCGTAGCATATAGCACTACATGCTGCGCATATAGGCTATATGTGGTGCACATAGCACTATGTATAGTGGACATAGCCTATAAATTTTCAATTTCTGGATTGAAAAATACATTTTTACCAAATTCTAATTTCCCTCTATAAATATAGAGCTTAGGTTCATGAAAAATCAATCCGAAAAATTGCTAAAAGCAAGCCAAAACTCTGCTAAAATCATTCCTCACTTAATTAAACACTTAATTAAGTAAATTTCTTAGGATTTAGAGACTAATTAACACTAATTAGGCTCCCTAAGCACGTTTGGAAGCAAGACTTTGAAGAAAAACCTACTGTCATAAGGTAAATCTTCATTTTTCTTCCACTTTCTTCCAGATTTTGCTAAAATCCTTCACTTTTTGGCTTGATTTTATGTTGATTGGCTTCAATCATGTTTGTTTTTGATTACTAATGCAGTTTTATAATCAAAACTATGCAAATCTAGCTTCGATCTTCCTAGATTTGAGCTAGATCTTACATTTTTGCAAAAATCCTTCATTCTGTCACTATTTTCTGGGGTATATGCTACGCATATACACCTATGTGTGCCACACACAGCCTATGTGTGGTGCACATAGGGCTATATGTGGTGCATATAGCCCCTAAAATTTCCAGAAAATGCATATTTTCTTCAGTTTTCACTCGATTTCTTCACCAATCTAATGAATCTAGCTTCATCAGAGGCTTTTCCATGCCTCTGGTATTCTAGATCTATCATATATTCTTTAGATCTAAATAATTTTTAGCCTTAAAAATTAATTTTCAAGTTAAATGCTCATCTACGGGTCGAAAATGCATTTTCCACTTTAGATCTGACTCGGATCTTGGGTTTTTGCTGAAAACCCTCATTTTTCTTCTATTTTCTCTACTATGTGCGCCACACCTTCATCTATGTTCACCATACACAGCCTTTGTGTGGCACACATAGGTCTATGTGCTGTGTACATAGGCCTTTATTTTTTTCAGAAAACCAGTTTTCGCTTCCATTTTCATTCGGTTCTGCCGCGAATCTGATGTTTCCAACAACATTAATGGCTTTTATATAGTCTTAATGTTCTGGATCTGTCAAATATTATCCAGATCTAATTGATTTTAGCATTAAAATTGATTATTCAAGTTAATACGCATTTACTTGTTTGATTTACAATTCGAAGGCCGATTCATGCTCAAAATGAGGTACTGTCTTCATTAAACTTGTTAGGATTTATCTATAGATCGTGTTTATGCTAATAAATTTGATTTTCTTGCAAATTCACTCCCTATGTGTACCACACATCATGGTATGTACACAGCACATAGCCTATGTGATGCGCACATAGTACTATATGGGCACGCATGTTCCTTGAAAAATTTTTGAAAAATCACATTTTTCAATTGTTTTTCAACCCGATTTGATAATTCCAGTGGCATTTGATGTTTCACAGTAACTCAAGTGTATTGGATCTATCATAAATTAATTACATTTGATTAATTTTGACCTCAAAATTGATTTTCCACGATCGAATGTATATTTGGTTCGTAAAAATGTAATTTTTGAAAGGATTGGATTCAAATTGGTTGAGTTGTTATCTCCAATTATTGTTATATGACGTTAGCAATTCCCATTTGATTTTCCATGATCAAACAAAAATAATTTTACTTAAAATTATTTTTATTTAATTAATTTTCATGATCCGGCTCGTGTTAATTCACATGATTGTTGCCACATAATTAGTGGGATTTTGACTCTTGGTTTGTGCTTTCGTATGGCATTGGACTAGTCAAATAAAGCCTAAATTCATTTGCTACTAATGAATTTATTATGTTTATTTTGCATTTATCACTTGTGCATTTTTGGCTTGTGCTACCCGAGGCAGAAAAATACCCGAGGAGGAGGGAACGTTACTTAACGTGCCAAAATGATGTATGTGAGGATATTTTTGTAATAGGATAGAATTATTCATTATTTTATAATAATTTCCCCCAAAATCTCGTGTGTATCCCCTATTTCCTCGATCCCTTTCATCAGCCTTTCTGTATTTTTTTAGTTTATGGATGGTTTTATATTTGCTTAAATATATATGTCATATCATGTCACATGCCATGCCACATGCCACATCATACACTTCTATGTCATGTCATGCATATGTCATGCCATAACATAATTATCTTGTATGCCAATACAACTCAAATATGCCAACATACCATCTAATATGACATAAAATACGTGCAATTTACCATGCTATATACTAATATACCATGTCATCTCACATGCCATTATACCATTATGCCATGATGCCATGCCATGTCACATGTCATTATACCATGCCACACCATATGCCATTCCATATGCCATGTCGTATGCCATATCACATACCACGTTAAATGCCAAATCACCCAAGAATCACTATACCATGTCATGCATATGCCATGTCATTTTTTACCATGAATTATTATGTCATGTCATACATATGCCCTGTCATTTTAATATGTCATCATGTCACATATCATGCATATGTCAAGTCATCCAAATGTTATATAGCATTATATGTCATTCTACGTGCAACCGTGCAATGCCAAATTGCATGTCGCACTATGTGCTTATATATACGCTAGTATCCTTGCATGCTTAGGAAAATTAACTCCAACTATAATGGTAAAATCAATTTTGGAAACTCATAGAAATAGACCTCCACCACCTGAACCCAATCTCTGAAGGGTTTAACTAGCACTCATGCTATGGGTTGGTTGGACCAATTCGGAACCATCCGATGGTGACTCCCTTGTGACTCTTTTGAGTCTGTATCATTCCCTAAGGTAGCCTCTCGGGAAGACTACACTTTCACTCCAAGTGCGGTCCTCGGTCCGTGAGCTTTGCAAACCTCACTTTGGGCGATCAGCAGAAAGCAGCGCTCACAGGTGGACTCAAAAAAATGTAACATCTAGGGATACAAAATAGAAATAAAGAGTTATAGATAAACACTTATAGCCTTTTTAATGTTAAGAACAGCCAAGAAAGACACATTTAAGAGACTTAGGATCAAGTTTAAAGAGTTATGATCTAACATCACAAATGAAAAGGTACATCTAAATGTACGAGGGGTAAAAGGAAATAAAGTTATTTTTGGAAATAATACAGTATATGGAATGTCATTGTGAATAATTGAAGGGAGCATATGATTAATTAAAAAATAGGTAATAGAAAATACATCAGACCAAAAGTGTTTTGGGACATGCAAATGAAAAAGGAGGGCTCTAACTACCTTAAGAAGATGGTAATTTTTATGTTCCATAACTTCATTCAAAGAAGGTCTATTAACATAATAAGATTGATAAATAATGCCATGGTTGGATAAAAAATCATGGAACATGCTAGAGAAATATTTTATTCCATTATCATAATGAAGAACACACATGGATGCATTAAATTGTGTCTTAATCTCAAGATAAAAGATAAAAAAGATAGAAAACAACTTAGAACATTTTTTCATTAAAGAAAATAAAGTAACTTAAAAAAATCATCAATAAATGTAATAAATTAGTAAAAGCCAGTTTGTGAGGTAACCGAACAAGAATCCCAAACATCCTTATGATGTTAATCATGCTTGTCCTTATTGGTCATGCTTTTTTTGGTAAATTTAGGATGTGTAAACATAATGGAATCACACTTATGATGTTAATCATGCTTTACCTATGATCATTCTTGTTTTGTCACAATCATATCATGAATCACTAATACAATCACTGGTGAACAATGGTATACTTACAAAGAGTAATTAAATTAAATTATTCATACATAATATTAGCATGAGTTATAATATATAACAATATAAAATAAATAAAATAATAAATATATAGTTTGATGACTACGAGGAATATGAGTCCATGTTCTCTCTTAATTAGTTGAAAAGAAGAATGTTGCTAAAATAAGTTATGATTTTATTAAATTAAAGTTGTAGGTATCGAATTAAGTGAAAATAAGAAGTGAATTAAATATGAATATTCATATTTACCATATATGCAATTTATTTGGCTATAGATTTACACTAAGACATTATGTTCATAATTTTTCATAGTAATAAATTGAATTAAGGTTAATAAATATGCCCATGGGATACTCATTTTATTAATTATGGAATAAACCAAAATTAAATTTATAAGTTAGAAAGCATAAGAAGGAAGCAAAGAAGATAAATCCCACTACTTATATGAGAGTGTGGATTAATTGTACTTTTAGCAATGGATTAAAGAAGTTTATTAATTAACTGAAATCCTAAGAGGTAACATAATAGTTAATCAAGAATTAGAAAGAGAGGAAAAATGGAACATAAGAAATTTATAATGGTTCGGCCAACAAATGCCTTACTCAAGCAACCTGCTTGAGTTTTCACTAATCAATCTTAAGATTACAAATCCGATTCTTCAACCCAAGAACCAAACCCTAGTGTTTTCTTAAGGCTCACACTAAAACCCTTATAATATGTGTTCAAGGCTCACACATAAACCTTTATAATAAACAATCTCACTAAGAAACAATCTCAATTGCACTAATTTTTCTCAATATATAAGCTCTCATTAAATACCCTAAAGTCAACACATCTAAAATCAAGAATGAGAGCAACATAATTTCATGAGCAAAGAGAGATTTATAATTAAAGAGTTTAGAGCAATACTTACTTACTTGTAAATGCAAGAAACCAAGTATAAATACTATATCTAAGTTTAAATGATCATTGGAGGTGTAATTATGCAAAAAGAACCATTTTAAAATGTTTTAAAATAATGCTAAAATAGCTATTTTCAGCAAGCATACAGTTGTACATGCAAGTGGTATGATCGTACCACAATCTAAACTAGTTTGATCAAATTAGACAGTAGCATCCATACGGGTGTACCATTTGGTCGTACAGCCCATACCAAACCTACTGCCAAAAATTTAAACCAAAGCAGATTTCCAAAAACCTTATGGTACTCCCGTACCAACTGGTGGTACAACCATACACACCTTGAACATTACTAAAACAAGTCAAAACTCAAATGAATTACTTGTAAACATTAAAATCAATAATCATAAGGTCAACATACTTTATTAATAATATAAACATGGTTTATTAATATCAAAACTAAGATCAAGGACCCCAAGGTCCAACAATCTCCCCCTTTTTAATATTGACAAACCCCAAATGGCTTTTTCATCAAAATTAGTTCCCCCTAACAAATTGTAACCTTGCAATTCATACTCTCCCTTAACTACAATGCAAGAGGAGTAATCAATAAGCTTAGTTTTGATTACACATAACCAACAACACCAATAAATACGCATTTTCTCACATGAAAATGTCAACAACATCATGAAAAGTAAATTTTCATGCATACTAAAAAGCCATTTCACCATACTTTTCCCCCTTTGGCTACATCAAAAAGAAAACAAGCCAAACTCAATCATTGAAGTATGTGAAATATATGTACGAATTTAAAATTCAAGGATATGTCTTCATGTACACCAATTCACATATAAAGGTGTATTTTTTAAAATAACAATCTTCAAAATCACATTTCAAAATAAAAATAAAGTTCAAGACATAATCAATACCAACCATATCAAAACAATCAACATAAACCAATTTCAATTAACTTGAATAAGCATAAACATAATTAATACACATGACAATCTAATAAATATAACACAATAACATAAAGCTCTAAAACTCCACCTAAGAAGTTGCATACATAATCAATACCAACCATATCAAAACAATCAACATCAACCAATTTTGATTAACTTGAATAAGCATAAACATAATCAACACACATGATAATCTAATAAACATAACACAATAACATAAAGCTCTAAAACTCCCCCTAAGAAGTTGCATAGTCTCAATCCTTTATTCTTCAATTGATCAATGTAAAAGAGGCTTCATTTTATCTTATTGCTTGAATATCCACCCAATCTCTTCTTATGAACTTTAAACAAACCTACAAAACAACTTCATTTAACTTTTGGTACCTAAATGTATTTTGGACCATGGGGGTTAGCTTCATATGAGTCATTGGGAATATATCCCAAGTGACTTTGTTAATGTATACTCTAGAGCATCATATTTTATTGTAATTTAATATTGAACAATTTATCAATAAAAGGAATTATTCATTATTTAGTTTGCTTGAAAGGTTATTGGCTAAATAATGAATTCCAATATATTGGAACAATACAAGGGAATTCATAAAGAGTTTATGAAATGAGATTGTTATTGTTTACAAATGTTCAATATCTAAATTATCCTTGATTAATGTATTAATAAGAATGGATATTATTAATGTGATTAAGATCATCACATGTTATACTTCCTTTTAGGATGATTCTTATTCATCATGATAAGAGTTATCTAAAGTGAACATATGGATGGGTAGTTTGGGACTAACTCATTGGAGGCCTTTTCAGTGAGATTTCATATGGATGATTAATCTATGTTTGTGAAATATATCTCATGCATATCAGTAATGCAAGTATCCTTAAGACTTGAGATAACAAGGTTATCTTAATTATAGATCACTATGTTTTGACTCCTATGTTTTATTCCTCCTTAGGAGGCATTTATAACCTGGAGGTTGGATATAGTATGAATTAGTTAAAGGTCTTTATTTATCAATAAAGGATTTACCACCCCGTATTAAATGTAGGGGTTTTATCTCATTGACTCATGTAAGATTCTTTATTCAGGAAACTCTAGCGAGAGCAAAATGCCTATTAATGAATGAGTTTCATTTTAGGAATAAAGATTATGGTACATGAAATATCAAATTTAAGGCATGATCTAACATACTTGATTAATTATCCATTGAGTTAATATTAATCCATACTCAAACCTAAATGAGATAGTGGATGGTGAAAGGAGTTTATTGCATGGAATCTGATATGGAAGGGTTGTAGTCAAACTAATGACCTCTTGACATTTGAGTAGTCATGATGTATGACTAGACACTACTCTTGATTTATATATAATGTCATTAAATGGATTTTAATAATATATTCATATGTTACCAACATGTCAAGAACCCAAAAGGTCGCATACTAAAAGTAAGAGGAATGATAATCATGAATGAATGTTGATAAAATAATGTTTTATGGTTATAGTATAACCAAGATATTTTATTTTCATTTGAAAGAGCATGAAAAGATCTTTGATTTGATACCACAATCACTTAAATATGATAAGTAAAACTCAAGATACAAGTGATCTAAGATGACATGCTCTATATGCATGTCATATGCGGGCTTGGACATGAATTGGTCCATATGTGAGTGTCACATGACTTATTCATGTGTTATAAGTTAGAAGAAAGGGCATATGATTATCATGTACTTTTGGAGGGATTTTAAGTCATGCACATGCAAGTCACATGCCAGAAGTATATGACATGCACACGCATATGACTTAAGTAACCTAAAAACATAATTAGGGTTTTATAAGTTATCTCACACAACTTTTAAGGTTACAAAATAAGGAATTTTGGCTGCCTCCTTCCTCTATTTATTCCAAGCTACTCAAAGCTCAAGAATAAGAAGGAAAATTTGTCTTTTGATAGCAAATCAAGAAGCAGAACCGAATTCATTCTTATTCTTCATCTATTCTTCTTTGTTTTGTTTTACTAGTCTCAAAATAAAACAAGTAATATTGATTACTAATCATTCTTGTTGCTTATGTGGATAATTTAGAGATCCTCTATATTGAGGATTGAAAATTTTGCTATAACTTTTCTAACGAATAAGAAAGAAGGATATCTATATAAAAGTAAGTTTTTGATCTATTCTTTAATGATCTTCTTGTTTGTTGATGCTATCTATGAATGGAATTGCTAGATTTGATGAAATCACATGTTTTTTTAAAAAAATTTAAATTACATCTTTCACTGCTAAATACATTAACCACTTATTCTTCATTGAATTAACTTGGTTTCTATCAAAAAAATTTAAATACATATGTGGAATTTTTATGAGATAAAAATTCATATATTATGCATGCTCTTGTTGATAAGGTGGAATAGATTTTTTATGTTATTCTTAATATTCTTGCTTAATTATTGCATTTTTAATTGTTGAACATGTAATGTATCAATTAATTAATGTGTTAACTTGATGATGGAGCATTTTGAATGAATTATGATTCGATTTGGATGTGATTTTATGGAATTCATGTTCATATACGCATAGGAAATCTATTTGTAGAAGATTCAGCTTTTTCAATATAATTGCTCATATTTTTCTATTAATTCATATATTTTAGTGTTTTAGATACATTAAAGGTTTTAAAATGAAATGTTATTAATTTTAAAGATTAATAAGTATTTTATTTGAATTAAAATTTTTAAATGGAGCAATTTTAGCATGGTAAGGAGTCTTACTAGTTTTCTACTTTTTGACTTTTGATTTGAATTTTAAGTGATATGTTAATACTTAAAGTGTGATTAAATAATTAATATATTACTGATTAGATGATTATTTAATTTAACAAATAATTTATTCAAATAGAATTCGAAACATGCAAAACCATATGTTTTCAAATGCAAGCCCATAAACTATTTTAAAAGGCAAAATATGTTTCAATTTTAAAATGGAAAAACTGAAATGACATTATGAGAAGATTATTCATTTAAGCATTTTGAATGTATGGATATATGTATGTATGGTATGATGGTGGTTATGTTCTTAGCCTAATGTGATTGTGCATATGCATCATTTTATAAATTTTAATAAATAAGGTATATGAGTCCTACCTTTCTCTTAAATTCTTTTGTACTTCTATTCTCATCTACTCCCCCAAATATAACTTAAGGTTTCTACTATTGAAATTTGTAATTATATTACTATGAGCACCCGGTTTCAGCCGGAGCCCAGAGCGAGGCTTGCGAAAGTCACGGACCGGGGACCGCACTTGGAGCAAAAGCGCAGTCTTCTTAAGGGGTTCCCTTAGGGAATGATACAGACTTGAAAGAGTCGCAAGGGAGTCACCACCAAATGGTTCCGGATTGGTCCAACTGACCCATAGCATGAGTGCTAATTAAACCCTTCAGAGATTGGGTTTGGGTGGTGGAGATCTATTCTATGAGTTTCCAAAATCGATTTTACCATTTTAGTTGAGATTAATTATCCTAAGCAGGCAAGCATGCAAGCGTAATTGTAAGCACACAGCGCGTCATGTGAATTGGCGTTGCAAGGTTACACGTAGAATGTCATATAAAGCTATATGGCATTTCGGTGGCATGGCATATGCATGACATGTAATATAGCGATAAAAGTAACATGGCATATGCATGTCATATGAGCATGTATGACATATCATATGCATGATATGACAACCTAATATGTAAGCACATATTGTGGTAAATAATGTATAACGTTATGCATTAACGTGTTTGATTTTATTTTAGCACTGGGCATATAGCGTGATGTATGAATAGTGTATGCATGGCGCATGGGATGAATGGCACATTATATGCATGATATATGGAATGATGAATGTCATGGCATATGTATGACATGGTATAGTGAATGACGTACTTTATGCATGGCATGTGAATGATGTATGGCATATCATATGCATGATATGTGTGGTGATGTAGTACATGGCATATGCATGACATGTTATATGAATGACATACCAAATACGTGGCATGTGACGTGATGCGTGACATGGCATATGTATGGCATGTATAGTAGAATGTGTTTGTGTAATGTGGCGTGATATGTGAAATGTTAATTCATAACATGGCAAGATGTATGGCATACCATATGCATGGCATGTTAAATGGATGGCATACTATATGTATAGCATGTGAAGTGAATGACATACCGTATACATGGCATGTGAAATGGATGACATACCATATGCGTGGCATGTGAAATGGATGACATACCGTATGCGTGGCATGTGAAGTGATGAATGGTCATGGCATATGTATGACATGGCATAGTAATGTGTATGTGAACGTGTATTCATATAGTGTACGTATGGCATACAGTATGTTATGGCATACGACATGGCATGGCATTATGGTATAATGACATATAGATATATGCATGGCAAGACGTATTTGATTGATTGAGCGTATTGGATTGCGTATTGGCGTATTGGCATATTTACGTATTTATATGTATATGCATATAAAATACAGTATGGTATGGCATGCATAGTAGTGTATGCATGTGTCATGTGACATGGCATGTGACATAAATGACATAAATATTTAGACAAATATAAATCATCCATGAAAAATAATAAAGGCCGGTGAAAGGGATCGAAGAAATTAGGGGATACAGATGAGGCAGGGGGAATTATTACAGACTGAATAAAATAATTCTACCCTATTACAAATATTCCTCGCATACAAAAATTCTCGGGTATTAAGTAAT
>CANYBF010365585.1:0-12180 GCA_948192965.1 Dalechampia spathulata
ATTTGTACTATACGTTTTCATTAATAAAGGCATTATTCATTATATAGTACAATGTTTTAAATGAACTTGTTTTACTTGGAGTATTAAACTATATATTGAAGTCCATGATATTGGAACAGTGCAAAAGAATCCATAAAGAGTTCATGCAATGAGATTCTTATTGTATGCAAATGTTCAATATCTAAATATCCCTGATCATAGTATTAATAAGAATGGACATTATTAGTGTGGGAAGATCAACACATATTACACTTCCTATTTAGGGATGATTCTCATTCATCATGACATGAGATATCTAAAGTGAATATGTGGATGAATAATATAGTACTAGTTCATTGGAGACCTTGCTAGTGAGATTTCATATGGATAATTGATCTATGTCTGTGAAATTGTATCTCACTCATATCAGTAGTGGAAGTATCCTTAGAATTGAGATATCAAGGTTATCTTAACTATGGATTACTGTAATTTGACTCCTATGCTTTATTCCTCCTTAGGAGGCATTCATAGTTTGGAGGTTGGGTATGGTATAACACAGTTGAAGGTATTTAAATATCAATAGAAAATTCACCACCCCAGATTATGAGTAGGGGTTATCTCAAAGGTTCATGAAGTAGTCGTTATTCAGGAATCTCTAGCAAGAGTAGGATGCCCAGGGTGAATATGATTCATAGGGTCATTTTGGGAATAAAGATTATATGACATGAGAAATCTATTTTAGGGTATGACTTAACATGATTAGTCATACATTGAGTTAACATTAATCCATACTCAAACCTAAAAGAGATAGTGATGTTGAAAGGAGTTTATTGCAGCGGTGTCTGATATGGAAGGGTTGAAGTCAACCCAATGGTCGACCTCCTAATATTTGGGTAATCATGATGTATAACTAGATACCACTCATGATTTACATTTTAAATATGAGATTTAACATGTTGCCAATATATTAGGAACCCAAAAGGTCACACACTTAAAAAATGAGGAAACAAGCTAAAAAGGCATTTTGGTACTTTTAGGAAAAGTCAGAAAAATACTTATGGAAATTAACCAAACACCTAATGGACTTAACTTACGATGTTTAAAAGTCTATAAAGTTCAAGTTGGGCTATTGATTTGGGCTATGACAAGGCAAGTGACAGTCACAGGCCATATTAGTCACAGATGGGCCCATACTTGACTTAAGCTTAAAGGGTTTCAGCTTAACCTAATTTTGGGAGTCTAAATATGTTGTTATAACTCAAAATTAGGTCAAGCCACTTATTTTTCTTCCTTTGGCCGAAACATACCTCCTTCTAAAAGAGAGAATTCAGCCTTCACAAGAGCAATTGTGAGGAAGAAGAAAAATACCATAAGTTTCTTCTTTTTCTTGCTAGTTCATAGGAAAAGAAAAAGAAGCAATCATTGCTTGCTTGGATTCCCTCATTTTCATGTGGATACTATTGAAGGCTACCTAATTTGGTGGTTTTTGGTTTGCTACAACCATAAACGGCATAGAGATCAAGAATGAAGGAGAACTGCATTGATATGTAAGAGTTACTATCTTATGCCATATCTGATCTCTAATCTAGTTTTCATGTGTTTTGATGCAAAGATCTTCTCTTGGTTTGCTGATTTAAATAAAATTTTTAAATTTCTTCCGCTGCTTAATAACATAGCAAACCAACAGATGGCACCCTTGGTAGGCCTCCAACTAGCATAGTTGGAGGAAGGGGAGTTTATCCCATATTGCCAACCTAAGGTTGGCGTACCTCCTAAGGCTCTTATAAATACCTTTGGGTTTTAGCCTTAACATACATACATTCTAGCATAGAATAACATTTTAATTCTAAGGTCTAAGCTGTTTTAGAATTAAAATATACCTAGTTAAATAATTGATTAGGTTTAGTGAAAAACTTGACTCATTAAAATCCCTAAGCATTTCAGATTTGGAGAAGATATTGCTAGCATTGGTAGATCTTCTTTCTTCCAATTTTTTCTTTTGAATTCATGTTTCAATTCATGTTTTTGTTGCTAATACCCTAAATGATCTTTTGATTCATCTTTTTACTATTTTCCTTTATTAAATATGATATGCACTGCATATAGCATTATATTCAACGCATATTACCCATTTGAACATGAAGTATGATGCACATTAGTGAAGTGCACTGCATATCACCTCTTTTTTGATTAAAGCATGATGTATCTACATGAAGCGCAACACACATCAGTGAAGTGCAATGTATATCACCTCTCTTTTAACTAAAGCGGGATGCATCTACATGAAGCATGATGAATGTTAGTGAAGTGTGATGCATATCACCTCTTTTTGACTAAAGCGTGACGTATGTCAGTGAAGTGCGATGTATGTCATAATTTGGATTGGTCAAAATTCAATTTTTCACTTGTATTTCAATGTAATTTTGAATTTTAATGATTTTTAATCATGTTTATGGCCTCATAATGATTTAAACGCATTATTTCATCACTTTTCATTTGATTTTAGCTTTAAAATTGAATTTTACTTAAGTTAAATGCTATTTTTGACTTGATTACTCTTATTTGACATGATTAGATATTATTTCTAAATTATGAGTGATTTTACAAAAAGGATCTTAGAATCTTCTAATTATGGTATTTAGCTTTGCTTCTATATTTAGCTTTACTGTCATGTTTAGCATATTGTCATACTTAGCTTTACTACAATGTTTAGCTTATTATCATGTTTAGCTTTACTTCCATGTTTATCTTATTATCATATTTAGCTTTGTTGTCATGTTTAGCTTATTGCCATATTTAGCTTTACCGCTATGTTTAGTTTACTGTCATGTTTAGCATTCTTGTCATATTTAGCTTTACTGTCATGTTTAGCTTTATTACCATAATAGATTGTATCCATAATTAGACTTGTGATTATTTCCATATTTGAGACTTCTCATATTTGGCATACTTTCCATGTTTGGAACTTTCCTTTTTGTACTTTCCATAAATGTGCATTAAGGGCTTGTACTACCCTAGGATTTCCCCAAGTAGACAAGATGTTATAACACATCTTGGAATTTATGTAAAAATGAAGACCCCTGTAATAAAATAACATTATTTTATTATATTTTCCCTAGGTTGTATTATTTTTACATCCCTTGAGTAAAATGAAGATCATGCTTTCATTCCAAGTGGATCCTTAGTTCATGAATTTAGCAAGCCTTGCTTTGGGTGGCAGTAAAAACCCCACCCACACATACGTAAAATAAGCCATAATCATGCATCCAACATTAAGAAAATGAAAAATGCTTATAATAACTCTAGATTTAAAGATATGATATGTCATTATTGTGGTAAAATGAGACATACTAGTAATAAGTGTTATATTAGAAAAAGTCATTGGGGTTACAACCTTTATGACACTTATGCCACTAACCCTTAAGGATCCAAATATATTTAGGTACTTAAAACCAAATTATTGTGTTTATATGATAGGTGTGCTTGAAATCCAAGGTGAATATGAATAAATGGTACCTTGATAGAAAATGTTCAAGTTATATGACCGGAAATGCAAGCCTATTTTCTCATCTAGAGAAATAGGATGGTGGAAATGTCACCTTTGGAGATAATGCAAAAGGTAAAGTGATTGGCATTGGTAAGGTTAGTAAGGAATCCTCTTTCTCTATTAACAAAGTCTTATTAGTTAAAGGTTTAAAACATAATCTTTTGAGCATTAGTCAACTTTATGACAATG
Source organism: Dalechampia spathulata (assembly GCA_948192965.1). Lineage (NCBI taxonomy): Eukaryota > Viridiplantae > Streptophyta > Magnoliopsida > Malpighiales > Euphorbiaceae > Dalechampia > Dalechampia spathulata. Next base: position 3,716 of record CANYBF010365585.1, read on the forward strand.
GTTATAAAGTTATTTTGACCCAAAAGGTTGTCTAGTATATATGATATTTGATGATAAAGTTATTTTTCAAGGAGATAGAATTGAAAAGGTTTATGTGATTGATTTATATTCCTTTTCTAATAAAAGTGTTAAGTGTCTTATCTCTATAAGTGAGGATTCTTGGCTATGACATAGATGGCATAGACATACAAGCTTTGAGAATATTAGAGACCTTCGGAAGAGTGAACATGTTGTTGAACTCCCCAATATCAAATTTCTCAAGGATAAGGTATGTGAAGCTTGTCAAATGGGTAAGAAAGTAAAATCCTCCTTCAAAGCCAAAAACAAGGTGACAACTATTAAGCCTCTTCAATTACTTTACATGGATTTGTTTAGTCTTACTAGGGTTGCTAGTCTTGGTGGCATGCATTATACACTTGTTATGTTAGATGATTACTCTAGATTTACTTGGGTTTCCTAGGTCATAAAGGTGATACTTTTGATGTTTTCCAACTTTAACCAAAAACATGTATAGACCCTGACCTTTCACCTACATGCTATAACTTCATATTTTCTTTGATTTGGCTTGGTATAGGTCCTTGATGTTGATCCTGATTTGCATACATACCTTTCAGCCTCCCACAAGTGCTCTAAAAATATGGAGTATGTTACATTTTTCTTGTGAAAGGCAGAGCACATAACATGTATTTTTTGATATATGGAGCACATAGTGCAACATGCTACGCATGTTCAGTGGATATACACATGGTACGTGACCTTTTTCTATGCAAATCTAAGATGCTCTATATGTCTCCATGCATTTATAACCTAAATGATGCTTGTTGGGCATGGGGCATACATCCCAATGTGCCCCTATTGGGTAATGCACATAGGTAGATTTTGCTATATACTGAGCATGTACTGCTACATGCCATGCATAGAGCCTTTTCTGGGCTATATGATGCACACATCTAGTGTAATTTTGTAGAATACCATATTGTTTGCTTGCTTTTAGAATCAAGATTGGAAGCTAATCTCTATTGATAAGTATGGAATGCTCCTTCCTCTTCTCATTTCTTCTTGATTTCTTTGTGGGTTTACAATTTTGCTTGATTTTTCTTTGATTGGCTTTAATCATGAATGTTGTAGTAGTATTCATAGCTTAATCGTAGCTAGAATGATCTATGACAGTTGCATATTTGCATAAATCTATGATTTGATACATATTTTTGCTTAACCATTTCATCTACTTTAACTTTCACTTGTTATGTGTGATGCATAACCATCTATGTACACCACATATAGCCTATATATGGCATATATCACACTATGTGTGATGCATATAGTTGTCTAATTTTCATGATTTTTATGATTTTCACTCATTTTCACCCTTTTTGTATGCTAATCAAAGTTTTCAGTAGCATTAGTGGTTTCACAGTAATCCTAATTATCTAAATTCAATATAAATTGATCCAATTTTATTAATTTTAGCTTTAAAATTAATTTTCAAGTTAAATGCTTATTTAATTTATTAATTATTACAATTGATGTGATTGGCTTGGATTGGATGTGTTTTCCATCTTTAATTGACATTTGAATGATCTTAAAGTCCTCCAATTTCATTATGCTATGATTGATTTATGTTGATTTTTGCTATTAAATCAATTAATTCTTTTATTTTCTCAATTAAATTCCATTATAGTTATGTTTTAATTATATCACATGATATGATTATCTTAATTGGATGTTGATTCATTTCTAAATGTCACATGTGATTTTAGAATCTTCCAATTATGCTTTTAATGGATTTTTCTAAAATTGATTATCTTTCATGATTTCTATGATCAAACTCGTGTTTATTGAGAAACCATTATTTCAAGACCAGATGTAAAGTCATAAAGTGAATAGCATAAACTTGCTACCATTTTGCCCTTATCGATAGCTTGAAGAGAAGTTTGCATCTAGTCAATTGAGCCTATAGCATTTTGAGTTCATATTCACTTAGTAAGGTCATTTACATATTACACCTAGCTTATCACCTTAAGGAATCCATATCCATTCATGACGTGTAATAACAATTCAACTTTGATTCATAATGAGCATACAAGCATAATATCAGCTTATAACATTTCACACTTTACAAGTAGGAGACATACATGCCTTTCGACCAACTTAAGTTTTAAAATCATAATATCATCCATTGAGTGTATTTATACATCATTAACTTTCATTTGCATATATGGTTAGCCATTATCCATATTCATACTATTGACCCTGACTTTTTGCTAGCGCTCTACAATTTTGAGTTTTCATCGATTTAACTTGGTTTAGGTCCTCGATGTTGACCCTGATTTGTATAGATGCCTTTGAGATTCCCCTAAGTGTTCTAGACATGTGGAGCATGTTATATTTTTCTTGTGGAAGGTGGAGCACATAACATGCATTTCATAATATACATAGCATATATTGCTACATGCTACACATGTCATGAAAATCTATGCCTGGTGGGCGGCCTTTTCCCGAGCAAATCTAATATGCTCCATATAGTACCATGCTTATGTCATGAAAATATATGCATGGTGGGGTCCCAAATGATGCTTCTTTGACCTATGGCACACATCTTAATGTGCCTACATTGGGCGGTACACATAGGTCAAAAATAAATTATGATGGGCATCTGCTGCTACATGCTATGTGATGTGTGCCATCATGCATCATGTTTTATAAGTTTTTAGATTATGATTGTGCATTAATGTCATTATGTTTTGCCTTGATTATTGTGTTTTTAGTAGAATTTAATGTGTTAAGTGTGTAGCTTTGGAAGATCAAATAAGAAGAAACAGGAAGTTTTGTGCATGAAAAAGCAACTTCACAATCGTGGAGCTCATTGCCATGATCGTGGTAGAGGAGCCAAGGAAGAAGGAAGTTACTGAAACTTTCCACAATCGTAGACCTCAACTTCACAATCACGGAAGCCATGGAGGACTTTCCCAAGACCTACTGGAATTTTCCACGATCGTGGAGTTGAAGTCCACGATCATGGAGTCAAGACCAAAAAGAAGAGAAAAGCTACTAGAAAAATCCATGATCATGGACTCCAACTCCATGATCGTGACTTTGTAATTATTGGTCATTTAAAGGATGATCCTTATAGAAGACTGAGGGAAAAGAATGGGTTCCATGAGGGGAGCAAAAAAAAACAAAAAACTTTAATGGGGATTTAATGGACAATGGAACCTACAATATGGGCAAGAGATACAAACAAATGGAAGATAAGGTTGGGAAAACCTCCATGAGAAGCATAAAAGGAAGGTGGCAGCTAGGGTTTCAGGATCACCCACCATCTGCATAATCAGTAGCCCATTCCTTAAGGCAATTTTGTATAAGTGTTCTCCTATATTCTTCATTTCTATTGTATTTTTCCTTTAGCTATGAGTGGCTAAGTACTCTTTCACAGGATTTGGTTTTTGAAATCCCTTGCGAGGATAGTTGATTATGCTTGTTTAACATTACTTTGAGTGTTTAATTCTAAATTTTGATTCTAGAAACAAAATCTCTACTTTATGATTGCAACGAGAGTTGGATTGTAGAATGCTTATTCATTGAGAGATTCACAAATCTAAAGATTATCTTTCTAAATGATTACTTATGCTTTATGATTGCAACAAGAGTGGAGTTATGAAATGCTTACTCATTTTGGTAAGTAGATGTGTATGAGAGATCTACATGTACCTAATTCTTGTATGATTGCTTAATAGTTTCCCTAATCAAAGGACCATGACAGTGACTAAGTGAATCCGAGATTAGTATAAAATTTAGTTGGTTTTACCTCGAGAGAGGGTTATCGATGCTTTTGGATATTTTAGGTAGTAATAAGTAGATGACCATTATCCTAGCTTGGTGATGATGATCTCAAATCCTATGTCTCTTATCATTGTTTTATCTTCTATCCATTGATCTTATTTCATTTCTTTACACACTATAATTTTGTAATCAATTACGTTTGAACATCAAAATCTTCAATTTGCTTGACCAGATTAGAAATATAAGTAGTGGTGGATAGACAATAAATCCTCGTAGGATTGATATCTTACTACAATTATCTATATGCTTGCAGTGAAGTAGTGATTAAAACTATTATCGTCTAATAAGCAATCAAGTTTTTGGTGTTGTTGTCGGGGATTTATGTGTTTAACATCACTACAAAGAGAGTAAGGTTTGATTTAAGCATTTTGTATTTTTTAATTTTTGTTTGAGTTTTATAGGTGTATGAGTAGAAGAGGAACCAAGAACTCTCAATCATCATTATTAGAAGCTTGTGAAGATCTAACGAGGCTTGAAAGAGAAAATCAGAGGGCTGCTCAGGAATAAGTTATGCAAGAAAATCTAGTAGAAATGGTAGAAGAGCAGAGAACTTTAATGGATGTGGTTAGGCTTGGTTTTTATGCTAACCAATAAGGCATAATGAGACCAGCTGTAGTAGCCAAAAACTTTAAAATTAAGCCAGCTCTACTGTAAATGTTGCAGTCTTCGGTACAGTTTTTTGGTTTATCGAATAAGGACCCTAATGCTCATATTTTGAATTTTCTGGAGATTTATGATACTTTCAGGTATAATGGAGTAACAGAGGATGCTATAAGGCTGAGGCTATTCCCATTCACATTGAGGGATAAGGTAAAGGTTTGGTTGAACTCATTGACCCCAAGGTCAATTACAACTTAGGACCAGCTTGTGCAAGCATTTCTGGCCAAATACTTTCCCTTGGCAAAGACTGCAAAGATTATTAAGGAGATTACCAATTTCCAGCAAATGGACAGTGAGTCTCTATATGAGACATGAGAAAGATTCAAGGAGCTACAAAGGAAGTTTCCTAATCATAACTTGCCAAGAGAATTACCGCTCCAAACATTCTAGGAGGGTCCCTGATGAAGATGACCATAGAGGCAGCATATGAACTGCTGGAAGAAATGGTAGCTACCAATGCATTATGGGCATCAGACAGGTCGAGAACGGTAATTAAAGAACATAAGGGTTTTTTATCACTTGATGCTGTTAGTGCTTTGTAGACTGAAGTTGCAAATTTGACAAAGCAAATCAGCAACGTATCAAAGGTATCCAGTTCATATGAGTTATGCAGACAAGCAGGACATGCGGTTAGTGAATGCAATGTATGTGAGAGCATGGAGCAGGTTAGTTTTGTGGGCAACATGCCACACTCCATGGGAAGACAAGGTAACAATCCTTACTCCAATTCATATAATCCAAGATAACGAAACCATCCAAATTTTTCTTGGAGTAACAATACAGGTAATATGCAAAAGACACAACAACCAACACCTCCTTCACAAAACAATTTTGAATCAAAGATGGAGAAGTTCATGGAGCTGCTGGGAACAAAATTGGCTAGCTAGGAGGAGTCACAAAAGAGAATGGATGCCAAGTTTGATCAAATTACAAAGAACTATTCCTCCTCCATCCATAACTTAGAAGTACAAGTAGGGTAGCTAGTTACAATAATTCTACAAAGGAACCTTGGAGGACTTCCAAGTAACATAGAGCCAAACCTTAAGGAGTAAGTGAATGCAATTCAACTAAGGAGTGGTAAGGAGCTGGTCAATAAAGGTAAGGAACCTGCTAATGTTGATGATGAGTGCAGAAAAGAAGAAAGCAGACAAAGCAGCGGTGAAGCTGGAACTTCATGTATGTGGAAAGAGGATCAAGGAAGTTACTGCCATAATCATGGCAGTGAACTCCACGATCGTGGCTTTTGTTCCTGACAGAAGAAAAAGGAGAAAGAGTTAGGACCAGGTAAGTACATGCCACCTATTCCATTTCCATAGAGATTAAGGCAACCTAAGGTAGATGAGAAGTTTGCTGCATTTGTGGAAAAATTAAAAAAACTAAGGATTAATGTGACATTTGCTGAGATGATTCAAGATATACCTAAATATGCTAAATTTTTGAAGGAAATCTTAGCACACAAATGCACTATAGATGATACATAACCAGTTTCACTAACTGAGAACTGTAGCTTGATCATTTCAAGTAGAATTCCATCAAAGCTACAGAATCCTGAAAGTTTTACCATTCCTTGTAAAGTAGGAAATTTGATGTTTAACAAATGTTTATATGATTTGGGTGCAAGTATCAACTTGATGCTATATGCCACTTTTCAAAAGCTAGGTATCGGAGAAATCAAGACTACTTCTATGGTAATTCAGCTTGTAGGTTAGTCGGTGAAGAAACCGTATGGGATCATCAAGGACATCTTAGTGAAAGTGGATAAGTTCATCATTCTAATAGATTTTATGGTGCTGGATTACAACGAGGACGTCAACAACCCCTAATTCTATGAAGACCTTTCTTGAATACAAGGAAAGCATTAGTTGATGTACATGAAGGGAGACTCATCCTCCAAATAGGTGAAGAGTGAGTGGAATTTTATATGAAGAAAGCAATGAAACAGCTAAGGGAAGGTGAAGTATGCATGAAGGTAGACATAGTTGATGAATGTGTATCCACTGTCATGAATGAAGAGGTGTAGAATTTCACAATAGAGGAAGAAGCTGAGGTAATAGGTGAGGAAGGTGGTGAATCACTTAAAATAGAACTGCTGGTAAGAAATGCTAACCCTATTCCTCCTTCCATTGAAAAACCACCTGTGTTATAACTGAAAACCCTGCCGAAACTGTTACACCCACAAATAGGGGCTAGAAGAATGTGTATGTGAATTCTTAAGAAAATGAACTAATTCCATAAATGTAAATTTTGAGAACTTTGGATTTAAGCTTATCTTAAGTTACAAAAGCATAATCGGGTTAATCGCGAAGACTAAGTATTATAAGGAATATAGTAGAATAGAATAACATTCAGGATAGAAACTAAGTTTAATATACAAATTAAAAATATTAAAGTTAAATGTGCTTAAGAGGGGAGGATGGGTGACCTCCCTGGGAAATGCACTATTTTCAATCGCATAAGCCGTTTTAGACGAATTAAGCTATGAAATCTTTTCCGGAGTAAAATGAGGATTCTATTAAGCTATTTAGAGGTGTTCGGGATTAAAATATAACTAAGAATATCAAATAGGATACATTTGGTATTACTGGGATTGTTTAAGGGTAAAGTTGGAATTTTGGAAAATTGGTAAAGGCAATATTGGAAATTCTAGTTTTAACGGCTAAATTGCTAATAATAAAATTTTAGAGACTTAATTATAATATTTAAAGATTATGGAAGGATCTATTTGGTAAAATTGAAAGTTTAGGGGTTAAAGTGTAAGTCCTTAAAAATTTAAGGACTAAAAATGGTACTTTTTCCAACTTAACCTTAATAAAAGTTAATATTTAATAAATTAAGTAAGAAATGAAGAAAGGAAGGAGAGAAAGTCAAAATATTAAGGGGGGAAAAGAAGAAGAAGGAGAAAATCATCTTTAAGGTAATTTCTAACCATTTTTCATGAAATTTTTAAAATATTTTCATAGAAAAAGTTGTAGTTTTTGATTTTCTATCATTTGATATAAGTTTTATCTTGAGAGATTAGAGGATTAAGTTGGAGGAAGTAAAAGATGAATTAGGGATTTTTGGGAATTTTTGAGTTAAGGTGGATTGAAGTTGATTTTAAGGTAGAATAAGGTAGAATAACACATATTTATTATGATTTAATCCTTGGTTTGAATTAAAATGATGTAGAACTCATAAAAGAAAGAAGATGGTCAAGCATGGGTTTTTATAAAAATGTCATTTAGTTTAATTCAATGATGGATAAAAAAGGAAATGTATTAAAATGAATTAGTATAATAAGAAATATGAAAGAATGGAGGGGAAATGATGAAAATGTATGTTTGTATATTCGATTAAAGAAGGGTATGCATATAGGTGAAAGGTTTGATGAGGAATAAATGTCTTTAGGTATGAAGTAGAATGAAAAATAATGGTTTAAAGCATTAAAAGAGAATAGAATTCAAGAAACAAACCAATGATATTTAAGAAGGATATTTTTGGCTATTATAGGTTTTTATGGTTTTTATCTTGTTTGAATGTGTATGATGATGGAAATGTGTTTTAATAATTGAGAATGTAAGATATTTGATGAATAATGTGTAAACATTTAGGTGGATAGGATATTGGCGGAGTAAATGGTTGTATATTATGTTTAATTTGAGATTTTATATTATATATAGTGAATTATGTTGGAATGTGAAATGGAGTTATGGAAATGATATTTTGGAGGAAGGGAATTGTGTTTTCTGCAGGTGGATTTATAATATTGGAATATTTAATTTTGCGATATCTGAATTACAAGCGAAACTCTGCCGAATTTTTATCAGAATTCTGTAATTTGAAAGAAAAGTTTAATGAAATATAAAACAAGGTGTTAAGTGTGTTTAGTATGGAAGTTTGATTTATAATGATGTTGGAAATGATTTGGAAGTGAAAAGGGAATTCTGGTTTCTCTATAATTTTAACAGTAGTTAAAAAGATTA
>CANYBF010365658.1:0-10403 GCA_948192965.1 Dalechampia spathulata
CATTTTCCTGACTTGTTTGGTTACTCAATTGAGTTAGCTAGATGGGTCAGGTGGCGACTCCACTTTCTCGACGCGATCTGTCTAGTTCCTGTAGTACTTCAGGGGTCTATACTGACCGAGAGCAAGCACCACGGCATCTCACACCGAACAGCGTGTGACACTCCCGCATCTGGGACGTGTCACTCTCACAGTATGACCTTAGTGGTGCACAATAAACAAAAATAAAGTAAGAATATAAAATGAATATTATTAAAAGCAAGATCAAATCCCCTTCTTGTTGAACAAATAGAGATATAATAACAAAATAACATTTTTGAGAAATAGAGTGATCATGTATCATAATAAAAATAATGTCATCATGTAAAATAAAGTCCAACAATGTATAAATTAAATAAAATATTATATAAAAATTTAAATCAAACATTTAATCTCAATTATAATTAAATCATTAGGATCATCTATCTCATCCTCTACCTCTATCACTAGTTATAGAAAATATATAACCCGGATGAGAGACGGGTCTCAATCCTATCTCAAGGGTGACTAATCTCATCTGTTTGGATCACAAGTTACAGCAATGAATTACTGTAACTTGGATGGAAGACGACTCTCAATCCCATCCCTAGGTGATCATATACTATAGCATGTACACCTCTCATTGGGGAGGGACCAAATATCTCAACCTTTAACCTAATGAGGAATATCTCATCATCATCTGTCTGTCTCATTGTAATTTGTCTGTTACCGGTTATGAAATACAATCCTTTTTCAAAATTCTTATCAAATCATATATCAAATATAATAAAATCATATGGAATAAATTCACAAATCAAATAGCCAAGTAAAACACAATTTTCACAATAAAAAATCCTTAAGCAATAGACATACTCATTTTGTAGTTGATTGTAGAAAATAGACAATTAAACAACCATTTTAGATAAAATTATTTTAAAGTAAATACATAACATGTTTATTGCACATGCACCTCTAATGGAATTTCTTTTCCACTTCCCTCTGTTTCTCTTCTTCATTTTTTTTATTTCCTTTAGCTGTAATACCAGAATGTGATAGAACTATCAAAATAAGCTTCATAACCTAACTTTTTCAACTACTGTAAAAATTACAGAATAACCAAAGTCCACTTTTCATTTCTATTCATCATACTAAAGTAAGTTGCTATATTAATCATATTTAAACCCCTTTCTTCACCTTATTAACTGCTTATCCAAATTACAAAATTCTGATAAAATTTTAGCAAAATTTTGCATGTAATTTAGATATCCTAAAATCACATCTTCCAAATTTACTAATCCACCTGTAGAAAACACAATTCCCTTCCTCCAAAACATCATTTCCATATCTCAAATTCAAATTCTAACATAATTCACAATATATAATACAAAATCTCAAATTAAGCATAATATACAACCATTTACTCCTCCAATTTCCTATCCATCTAAAATTTTACACTTTATTCATCAAATATCATACATTCTCAATTATTAAAAAATATTTCCATCATCATATACATTTAAACAAGATAAATACCATGAAAACCTATAATAATCAAAAATGTCTTTCTTAAATAACATTGATTTTTCTTGAATTTTATTCTCTTCTAACAATTCAATCATCATTTTTCATTCTAATTCGCACCTAAACACATTCATTCGTCATCAAACCCTTCACCTATATGCATACCTCTCTTTAACCAAATATATAAGAATACATTTTCGTCATTTCACTTACATTCTTTCATATTTCTTATTATAATCATTAATTTTAACAAATTTCCTTCAATTATCCATCATTTAATCAAACTAAATTACATTTCCATAAAGAACCCATGCTTGGCCTAATTCTTCATTCACCATTAAAGTCATTTCATATCATTTTAATTCAATCCAAAGCTTAATTCATAGTAAATACATGTTTTTCTATCTTATTCTTCCTTAAAATCAACTTAAATCTACCTTAATCAAGAAATCTTCAAAAATTGCTAATCTCTCACTTACTTTCACCAACTTATTCTTCAACTTTCCTAAGATAAAACTTATACCAAATGACAGAGAATTGAAAATTACTACTTTTTCTATGAAACGCTTTAAAAAAATTTCATGAAAAATGGTTAATAAATTACCTTAAGATGATTTTCTTCTTCTTCTTCTTCTTCTTCTTTTCCCTTTCTTAAATTTTGACTTCTCTCTCCTCCCCTATCTTATTTCTTACTTAATTTAATAAATATAATAAATATAAGTCTTTAAGTTGGAAAAAGTACCACTTTATGCGTTACTAAAATTGTTTTGTTCTAATATTTTTCTTTATGGGTCATCCTCTGTTGTAATTTGTCAATATTATTTTTCTTAGTAATTTTTAATAATTTTTCTATATTTTTTGTAGCTGTTATCTATTATAAAACTCTTCATTAAAAACAATTTCTTTAGTTATAACATTTACTTCCCTATCTTGGTTTATTGTGTTTTTGTTATAGTTGATGTTATAGGTGATTCTGGTGATAAATTTACCTGTTCATTATATCAATTTAATCTAGGATTTTGATCTAATGGATTTAAATTATTATACAAAGAATGTGGTATATTTGACTATAATCTACATTTTTTAATCTATGCCTTGATTCTGGTATATCTGATGTAGAATACCTAGGTTTAATAAAAGTTTGTAAAACTAGTTTAGGTTCATTGTATGAAGCATAAATTATAGATGGTAATTGTGAAGTTTTATATATATAGTTGAATTTGTTGAGGATGTGTCAGAATACCATGAGCTTGTACTATTTCTAGCAAATTTTAACTTTACCTTACCATCATCATACTGTTCTATTTTACTTAGATTTACATTTGGTTTTACTATCTTTTTTTGGCTCAGGTGGAGGGACTACTCCTTCTAAGACCAATTCATTAGGCAGTGATATATCTTTCCATTATATAGTTTTAGGAATTATAGTATTTGCTTTACTAAGATCTGTTTGTAAAAATCTAGTTTCTCCTAGTTTAGGTTGTATCTTATATTTTATAGAAAAAGCAGATACCATTACCTTATAATGTATTTTATATATCAAAGCTATTGGAATAGATCCTTCTAACATTTTATAATTATGAGTTTTTATTTTTAATACTACACTTTTTAATATGTTTGTGTCATTTAAAGATGCAGTTATGTTTAGATGTATATCAAATGAAATTGGACCTTCACTGAGACTTGTTTCTATTGAGCCTAATAAAGAATCTTGAAAATTTACAAATTTTGCATCTCAAATTGTAGCTACTATACTTGTGTTTAAACCACCTTTAGTTAAGGGTTTTATATCAATTTGAATTAATCCTATATGTATATATTTAAAACCTTTACTTTTATGTTATTGTAACATTTAGATGATAAAAGTATTATACGTTCAAATGGTTTACTAAGTTGTATACCACGTTCTTCACTTTTTATAGTATAATTAGGTTTAAAAATATTTAATTTTGAAATTTTATAAATCTATTATTTATCAATTTTAGGTATATCCCAATCATCAATTGATTTTTTAAAGTCTTCTATGACTACTTCATTCTTATTTATTACTCATTTTATTTCAAAGTTATCAGATCTAGTAGTACTAGTAGATTTATACAAAAAGGTTCCATTTTCAAAAAAACTTTTATAAATTAAAACACAATTATTAACTGTTAGACGCGACCACTGACTTATTCCCTAAGACGCCTACCAATAGCACAAACGGGACTAACTGCATGTCCAAATCCTTAAGTCAATTATTTTGTTTTAAATTACTTAAATTTTTTAATCATGAAATTCTTTTTTATATGCATCTATTACCACCACCAAAATGACGAGGCTCTAATACCAACAAAAACTTATAAAGATGGAACACATGTATTAGATGAAAACAATAATACTATATAAGATGTTGTATCTACATTAATTTTAACAATATCATTACATTTTATAGGAGATCCATATCTTTTAAAAGATAAAAATGCAGAATTATTAAGTAATCTTACATGTAAAAAGTTGACTGATTTTCAGTATTATAAAACAACATTCTTAACTAGTATAATGCTTAAAAAAGATTATAATCAAGATTTTTGAAAAAAAAGGTTTTTACCTAAACTTCCATTTTTCCTAGGAAAAAATGTAAGAAATAACATAAAACAAGAAATAGGAAACCCTATACCTTATAGTTTATTAACTTATGGTAAATTAATTAGTATAATTCAAAAGGAAGGTCTAAAACTTTATCAAAATATAAAATTACAAAAATCATTAAAATATGAAATGCGTAAAACAAAACAAGAGTTAGGATTATTTTATAAACAATTTGACTATGGTATAACCCAAAAGTACAATGACTGTAAAGGACAATCTTCGAAAACATATAGAAAGTCACATAAAAAATCTTATAAAAAATATCATAAGAAGAAATTTAGTAAAGATAATTATTATGAAAAATCTAGGATAAATAAATATATAAAACCTATTAATAAAAGATACTTTAAGAAAAATATAATATATAAAAATTATAGAGACTTAGAATGTTATAATTGTGGTAAAAAAAACATGCATCTAGATTATGTAAATTTAATAAAAAAATTACAAGAATTAAGTCTAGAAGAATCTGTATTAAATAAAATATATGAATTATATTAGAATCTAAAAATGAAAACTTGTATGATATAGAAGAAGAAACATATCAAATAGATGAAATAAATATAAATACTTCGGAGTCTAGTAGTAGTTATAAAACTATAAACGTATTAACTAAACAACAAGAGCCTTTATTAGAATTAATTAAACACATAGAGGATCGAAAAATAAAAGAAAAATTTCTAAATAAAATATTAGATGATTTTAATGATAATAATAATAAGATAAACAAAAAATGATACATTGAAAAATAAACTTATGACTTGATAACAATATTAAATAAAAATAAATAAATAAAAATAAAACCAACTATAGGAGAATTACAAAAACAAATAAAAGAGATAAAATTGGAGTTAAAAGAATTAAAAATTAAACAACAAAGAGATTCTGAAATTATTTAGACTTTAATAAATAAACAAGATAAAATAGAAACTGATAATTCTTCTGATAATAATTATGATAAAGAAGAAAATAATATTAGTATAACAAATAAAGATGAAAATTTTATAAATATGTTGCATAAAATAACTTCTCGTAAATAATTAATATCTATAAAAATAAAATTTTCTTTAGATTATATTATAGACACTATAGCATTATTTGATACAGGAGCATATTTAAATTGTATAAAATCAAGTTTAGTACCTAATAGATTTTGTAAAGACACTAGTGAAAGGTTAACTACACCTAATAAAAATAAATTACAAATAATAGGAAAAACATATGCTGCTATCATAAATAATAATTTAGAATTAAAAACTATTTTTATATTAACAAAGAATATACATCATATGGTAATTCCAGGAACACCTTTTATGAGTTTTATTGCACCATATAGTATAACAGATAATGGTATAAGATTTAAGATTAAAAATAAAAAGGTAGAATTTTCTTTTATAGAAAAACCTAAAAAGAAAAGTCTAAATTTATTACATTCTTATATGGTTCATGATTTAGAAATAAATTCAATTATCAAGGCTAAAAGAGAATACCTTAAAAACTTAAAAGATAACTTAAACATGCAAGGATAAATAAACAGTTAGACTCAAATTTAGTAAAAACAAGAATAGAATAGTTAAAAAATTATATTGAAAAAGATTTATGTTATGATCTTCCCAATGCTTTTTGGGATAGAAAACAACATATGATTGATCTACCTTATGAAGATAACTTTAATGAAAAAGATATAACAACTAAAGCTAAACCTATACAAATATCTCTTAATATGATAGAATTTTGTAAAAATAAATAAACAATTTAGAAAATAAAAAATTAATCTGTAAATCTAGGAGTCCTTGGTCATGTGCAGTATTTTATGTAAATAAAGCATCAGAAATAGAAAGAGGAGCACCTAGATTAGTAATAAATTATAAACCATTAAATAAAGCTTCAAAATGGATTAGATACCCTATACCAAATAAAAAAGATTTATTAAATAGATTGTATAATGCAAGTATATTCTCTAAATTTGATATGAAATTAAGATTTTGGCAAATACAAATACATCCTAAAGATAGGTATAAAACTACTTTCAGTGTCCCTTTTAGACAATATGAATGGAACATTATTCTTTTTAAATTAAAAAATGCACCTTCAAAATTTCAATGTATAATGAATGATATTTTCAATCCATATATAAAATTATGTATTGTTTATATAGATGATGTTTTAATCTTTAGTAACAATATAGAAGAACACTTTACATTTAAAAAGTTTTTGTATGATTACTAAAAGAAGTGGATTAGTTTTAAGTAAAACTAAAATGATTTTATTTCAAACTAAAACTTGATTTTTGAGACATAATATTTATCAAGGTATTATAGAACCTATAGAAAGAAATTTATCTTTTGGAGAAAAAATTCCTTGATGAAATAACAAATAAAGCCCAATTACAATGATTCTTAGGTTGCTTAAATTATATTATAGACTTTTTTCTAAACTTAAATAAATTAATAAAACCATTACATGATCGATTAAAGAAAAATCCTAAACCTTGGGATAAAACACATATTGTTATTATTCAGTAAATTAAAGCCTTAATTGAAACTATACCTTATTTGTATATACCAGACCACTAGCTAGTAAAATTGTAGAAATTAATGCTTTAGATATAGGATATGGAGGTATCTTAAAACAAATTAAAGATGGTAAGGAATGTATTATACAATTTACTTTTGGACATTGGAATCATACTCAAGTAAACTATTCTACAATTAAAAAAGAGATTCTTAGTATTATCTTGTGTATTTTTAAATTTCAGTCTAACTTGTTGAATCAAAAATTTTTATTGTGTATTGATTGTAAATTTGCTAAAGAAGTTTTATAAAGAGATGTTAAAAATCTTGATTCTAAACAAATTTTTGCTAGATGGCAAGCTATATTAAGTATCTTTGATTTTGACATTGAATATATTAATGGTAAAAATAATAGCATTCCATATTTTTTGACACATAAATTTCTTCATAGAAAAAATGGGGAAAAAAAAGAAGAAAGCCAATAAAGCCAAAGAATCTAAAACTAGTTCTTCTTCTTTAACTAAAGCTTTATCCAATCATTATGAAAACCTAAAACTTGTACAACCTGCTTCTAGATTAATAAAATCATGGGTTGATATAGCTCTAAAAGATGATGATGCCAAAGCTTAAATTATAAAAGATTGGATAGTACAGTCTACCATCCCATCAGAAATACATCCAAACATGTATTGTTATTTTCAATAACCAGGTAAAACTCTTGTACCTTTTGTAAAAAATGAGACAGGAGAATCTTCCTCCTCTAAAACCCTGTCAAAACCTGATTTAAAACCTTTTGTAAAGATAAATCAACCTATTTAAATGGTATCTGCTAATTTTCTTAAAAAGTTTCAATGGTTTTATAAAATTATTTTGGACACTGAGGTCATTATAAAAAATAATATGCCTAATGATCCGTATAGTATTATAAAAACTGTATATCTAGAAAATTGGTTTTTCAAGCTAATAAATTTTTCAAAACCCCAAGAATATTATTTTATGATTTTATAGGAAATTGATTCAATTATAATAAAGCATAATTTTGATCCAAATGATAAAAACATAATTTTATATTCATCAATAAAAATAAAAAAGACTTTAAATCTTTTTGAGTGGAAACATCCAGCATATCAACCAGTAAAATTTGAAACTAGTTTTTTCTCGTATAAAACCACAACTATTTCGTATAACTACTGGGACTACATTGATGCCTGGTCTAAAGTCTTTTGTATCCAAAACCCTACATATACCCATTCATGGCTTGTATACTTTGACAAAATCATAAAACACCAATCTACCGCTTTATGGTTCATTGAATGGTGGTATAGCTTTGAAAATACCAAAAATATACTATCACCAGATGTTACCATAGTATATTAATCCTTTAAAACCCACTTTCAACCTCTTGTATCAGATAAAAAATACCCTCCATTACTTCTATTTGTATGAACTTTTATATACAATAGGTTTCTTAGTGGTACCTTGATATAACGTACCACATAGAAACAAATTTACAGATACGTGTAAAGAAACATAAGATAAAATGGTGGAATGCATTTAGAAATAACACGTTTGACCATATAGTAAAGGCATGGTGTCTTCATAAAAATATTTCAGTAAAAGAATTAGACAATACATTCTAAGCTCAAAAGGTGCATTACTAGGCCATGCTAGCAGCCTCCCAAATTATTGAAGACTATAAAGCGATTTACATAAAAGCAACACAGTCTCTATAGTCAAGATCATAGACAGTAAAGCCTACCTCATCATGATCATCAATAAAGAGTAAAGCACAATCTTGAAGAAAGAGTCCATCAAATACTTCTTCAAGCTCATCATCATCTGTATAAACAATATCATCATCATCAACAGACTCTGAAGACTCTAACATTGATTATTGTCTGAGTAATGAAGATGATTGTTATGGTATTCTGCCTCTTATAAAAAATGAAAATGAAAATGAAAATAAAGAAAAAGAAAGGAAAAAATAAAGAAAGAAAAAGAAAAAATAAAATTAAAGAAAAGAAAAAGGAAAAGAAAAAGAAAAAGAAAATTGTATTTTTGCAATAAGTGCTCGATAAGATACTATTCATAAATAGTAAAGATGCCTGATAGATATTATTCATCAACAGTGAAAGTTGTCCAATAAGGCATTGTTCATTAATAGTAAAGATTCCTCCTCTCCTTTCTATAAATAAAAACTCCCTCTTCTATTCTAATCACTTATCACTTTTTCCCTCTCTCATATACACTCTCAACCTATCCTATTCTCTCCTCTCCTCTCCTCTTCTCTCTCCTTTAAGCCTACCCTCTTCATACCTTAAAATTGTAATAAGTCTCTCATAAGTACAACACCATTCCTACCTTATTCTATTTTTTTTCTTCATCTATCTTCATCTTTTTCTCCCCTTCTATTTTGTATTCAAGTATTTTTAAATTTTTGTAACAAGTTCTTATATTAATAAAATCTTCTTATTTCCTATACATCTTTCTTCCATATTATTATTTTATCTTTGATTTTGGGATGATTAACATCAGATCTTATAGCTTCATATAAATCTAGATGATCTTCATATAATTCTAGATTAAGATCTGGTATTGTAACCTATTAAAAACAATTAGCTGGTTCAACCGCCTAATCTTTAAAATATTTCTTTTATATTTTATTTTAGCATGATCAAAGTTGGATCTACTAGTATTTGACTAAATCTAGATGATAAAAAAATGATCATAGATTAGATCTGATAAAGAGACCAAATTATATGGATAAATTTATTATCTTAAGTTTATTTGTTATATTTTTTGATTTTTATTTATTTACTACAATTTTTAGATTTACTTTTTATTTTATTCCATTTCAATTTTATTGGCATTATATAATTAATTACTTAATTTTTCTTGGCATGTTATAATTAAATACTTAAATCACTTTAAATTATGAAGAGTATGCTTAATATAAATGGTATATTGGTTGGAAACTCAATTTATAGTGCTATTGGTGCAAAGCAGGGATTCTAACTCTGATGGTCTGGTGTAACAACACCACGTACGAGAATTAAATGAAATAATAATAAAATACATATTAAAATTTAAAACAATTAATTATATCTGCTTCCTAATTATTACTTTTGCTTCTTTTGTTCTTTGTCTGTTAATGCTTCTTTTATATTTGTTGCCTGTTATATACAAGGTTTTCTTACAATGGATATAATTTAGTAAGATTCTAATAATATCCACATGTACACGCAAGCATAAAACACCTATACTGATTTAATTTAATTGGACTACTTGTCGCACCTTGGATTTTGAGCTTCTGACTGGTTAGGGTTGGACTGGGTCAATTCTTTCACTGTCAGGCCCCTGTGGGCGTTCCCGGTTCACTCTGGCTCGGTTTAGGGTTTGGTTTGGGGTGTATAGGGTTTGGTTTTAAGGTTTGTGACCCTTACCCATTCGGGTATGCCCAAGGGGCGATTCGGGCATCCTTCTTACCCGTTCGGGTAAGAAGTTTACCCGTTTCGCTTCTTGCACTTACCCGTTTGGGTAAGTTCATAAAATTGTTATAATTTGAAAGTTAGGTATTTTGGCGGGAGAACTAAGACACTTAGGGTTTTGAATTTGGCTTTTCTCTCAATTTTGATTAAAGAACGTGATTTCCAAACATCATCTGAGCTTGAAAACTAATAGGATTTGATTAAATCACATTGAATCTAGCTTGAAATTGATTAG
>CANYBF010366089.1:0-18764 GCA_948192965.1 Dalechampia spathulata
ACTTTAATAATTCAAAATGAAGTTCATTAATTATAAATGCATCAATTTATCATAATTATTTACATGTGATTATAAAAAATTAATAATATCATATCAAAATAAAATCAGATTTATTATTATTAACAAGTAAACACTTATACAACAAACATAAATGAAAGACATGAAGCACTTATGAGACAAACATACAAAAATACCTTGTAATTCATATAAAAATACCTTCACCCATTCAGAAAATAAATGAAGCAGCAACAACCCTCCCGTTTCATCATTTAAGTCGGCATCTGTCCCACTAAGTCAGCACCTGATCTTCAATGCCCTCCCTTTTTCCTATAAACAAATCAATCTCCTACGGTTAGCTAGAGAAGTGACAGAGTCACCATTAAATCACCACCCCTAAGTAAAATAAAAGAATCTTAGAGCGTTTAGAGGGGCAAGAAGGAGATGATTTTGGCTTCAATTCAAGCCTTGCAGAGAGAAAATCTAGTCAAATTAGGTGAAGACCCCAACCACTCCTTTGACAAATTGATTTTGAAGAATGAAACTAAAATAACGTTGTTTTAGTTATTAAAAATTGAACAATTAAAAGAACGTTGTTTTGGTTATTTTATAATAATAATTAAACTATTAAAAGAAAATTAAATAAAATTAATTTTTAAAAAAATATATAAATAAAAATTATAATAAATAAAAAAATATTATCATAAAAATTATTTTGGTTATGATCCATTTGGTGCAAAAAGTTAGGATGACATGACATGATATTTGGATTTGAAAAAAATGAAATAACATGAAAACTTAATTTCAATCAATTCTAAAATTTTGCGATGAAAGTAGAATTTTATGATATTAAATCTATTTCAATTTAAAACGTATACAATCTATCTTCCTTTCTGTTGGAATCAAATTTATTCTATAAAATAATTCAATTGGGTATGTTTTTAATTCTTCCTTTTGATTGTAATTATAACCAAATAATTATTAATAAAAATTATATACATATTTTGTTATTTATATAAAAAATTTTAAATTTGACTTTATAAAATTTATTAAATCACATTCATCATGACTTATTGAACAAAAATATCAAATTCAAATAAAATAAAATACTCATTTTTGTATTTAAATCATAGATGTTGTAAAATGTATAATTTTATATACATATTTTGTTATTTATATAAAAAATTTCAAATCTAACTTTATAAAATTTATTAAGTCCATTTATCATGACTTATTGAACAAAAATATCAAATTCAAATAAAATAAAATACTCATTTTTGTATTTAAATCATAGATGTTGTAAAATGTATGATTTTATATACATATTTTGTTATTTATATAAAAAATTTTAAATTTGACTTCATAAAATTTATTAAGTCCGATTTACCATGACTTATTGAACAAAAATATCAAATTCAAATAATTTCAAGTCTTAGAGTAACAATTAATTGTAGAGCTAATAGATTTCAAATAAAATGTTATAATTAATTATTACAAATTTATATTTCGTATATTTTTTAAAAAAAATTCATTCATAATATAATTAAAATTGAAATCCAAATTTTAATAAAATATGATTTGATTTCAAATTTAAATCTGTAAGTTCTAATTAAAATCATAGGAAGTGTTTATCATATAGTCTTCATTATCATATAGTCTTCATTTTAATTTATTTTTTTATTTGAAAATATGCTTAATTTTATTTAGTAAAAATATAAAAGTAGAAAGATACTTTTTTAATATAATTCTTGTATACTCATTTCAATTATTCATTTTTAATTTGTTGAATCATATTATTCTTTTATCATGAATTATTGCTAGTTTTACAAAATGACATATTTATTAATTAACTTATAAGCATTATTGGTATTGAAGTTTTTGTAATGTAAATAATTTATTTGTTTTAATATTATTGAATCTAATATGACTTGAATCTTATGATTTTAAGTGTCATTTAAATATATCTTATTTATATTAATTATATTTTATTTAAAATTAAAAATAAATATTTAATACAATATTAATTAGTAAATTATTTATTAATTAATAAATTATTTATAGATACAATCATAATAATATAAAAACTAATTTTTCATATATGTAATATATTATTAATTACTATATATGTATATTTCTATAATTTAGCATTTATATATAAATAAATTATTAATCTTATATAATAAAATGAATTATGTAAAAATAATAAAACTTATGAGCTAACTCACAAGTTTATGAACGAATCGTTTCATGAGTTCACAAACGAACTGATTCATAAGCTGGCTCACGAGCTCATAAATGAGCTGACTTACAAACTTAAACGAATCAAGTATCAATAAGCTCAAACTCGACTCTTTTACAAAACGAGCTTCAAAATCAAGCTCGAACTTAATTCGTTTAACTTAATGAATGAGCTCGAATCAAGCTTTTATCAAACCGAGATTCAAATAGCTCGACTCATTCACACCCTATTAATCTATAATCGTCAAGCCTACCACCACCCGAGTCTAATCAAACCCATTAACAGAATTAATAATTATAAAAGCAACAAAAGAGAAAAGAACAAAGAGACAAAAGCATGTGCGCTGAGTGTCGACATAATCGGCCTCATTCCCTTAGAAACCAAGTCACAAAGTATAAAGGGGAGCGCCTCTCCTCCCTCCGTTACTCTCCCCCTTAGCAAAACTATGTCGACACTCTCCCCCCTTCTTCAAACACAAACCATGTCTTTCTCTCAGACTATTTTAGATTTTTATTAACTCCTCTTCCTTCTCTGTCTGTGTCATCACCATGAGAACATCCATTCATTTACGTCTACTGTTTTCCGATAAATACTCTTCTTGATTTCTTTATCTTTTTTTTTTCTTTGTGCTTTCTCTTTTAGGGCTTATAAATAAAATCCGTCTCGCTTTCTACCATGTTATTCTTCGAGGTTGGTTACTTACTCCTCCATTTATTGATTCCTGGTAATTCTTTTGATAAATTTCCAATCTTTTTGAGTTTTTCGTTTATGGGTCTGCTTTTTTTTTTTTTGGTTGAATTTTATAGGATCTTTACGAGTTTCTTTTGCTTGATCGTTTTCGATTAAAGATCAGAGCTTTTTCAGGTGAATTTATGTTTGTTGATTATGGGGTTTCTTCTTAAAATCCATGTCTTTTTTTGTCCTTTGAAATCTGCTATTGAAATCCGTTCTTGTTTCCCGAAACAGAATCATTGTTTGAATCCATGAATAGAAGTTGCAACACAACCGAACTGGACGCGTGTCGTGACGCATCGGCTGCACGCGTCCTTAAATTCGTCGCCATAGCGTCAATTCTTCTATCTGGAATAGCGGGCGTTGCTATTCCTCTGATCGGGAAGAAACGCCGTTTCCTCCGTACAGAAGGTAGCTTATTTGTTGCAGCGAAGGCTTTCGCAGCAGGTGTAATTCTCGCAACCGGTTTTGTTCACATGCTATCGGGCGGGTGGGAAGCTTTGTCGAATCCATGCTTACCTGCATACCCATGGTCCAAGTTTCCATTTTCGGGATTTTTCGCTATGATGGCATCTTTGTTAACTCTTCTTGTGGACTTTGTGGGTACTCAATACTACGAGCAAAAGCAAGGCTTGCACCGGGCTAGCACTGAGGAGCAAGCTCGAGTGGGATCAGTTGATGCATTGTCGGATTCGGATATTGTTCCCGTTTTGGAGGGAAAGGAAAGGAACGGTCCAAATGTGAAGGTGTTTGGGGAAGAAGAAGGTGGTGGGATGCACATTGTAGGGATGCGGGCGCATGCAGCACATCATAGACATAGCCACCCTCATGGGCAGAACGCGTGTGACGGGCAAATGAAGGAGGGGGCGCACGGGCACGGACGCGGACATGAGCATGCTCACGGATTTGGAGATGGTGATGAGGAGAGTGGTGCAAGACACGTCGTCGTTTCACAGGTTTGTATTTTTTTAATTCTATGATTTTGATGGCTCCGTAGCATTGTCATTTACTGCTATTGGGATTGTAGTTGGTGGTTATAGTCAACGAGAGTTGCAGAAATAAATAGCCTTGTAATGGACACAAGCGGGGTTTTGCCACACGTCCAATTCTTGCTATTAAGTGGGCTCCTCGGGGAAAGTGTCTAATTGGGTTGTCTTTATATTGTTTTGGCAGGTGTTGGAACTTGGGATTGTGTCACATTCGGTCATAATAGGGCTATCCCTGGGAGTTTCAGAGAGTCCATGTACCATAAGGCCATTAATAGCAGCATTATCGTTTCATCAGTTCTTTGAAGGCTTTGCATTAGGAGGTTGCATCTCTCAAGCCCAGTTCAAGACCCTGTCAGCCACACTAATGGCATGTTTTTTCGCCATAACCACACCTACTGGAATTGGGATTGGAACAGCCATTGCTTCATTTTACAACCCACATAGCTCAGGTGCACTGATTGCAGAAGGGATTTTGGATTCATTGTCTGCTGGCATTCTTGTGTACATGGCTTTAGTGGATTTGATAGCAGCTGATTTTCTAAGCAAGAGAATGAGTTGCAATTTTAGACTTCAACTTGTATCTTACTTGATGCTCTTCCTCGGGGCTGGAATGATGTCTGCTCTTGCCATCTGGGCTTAGAGAACATTCATTTATTTATTGTTTTGATGTTCTCAAGTCATGAATAAATACATAGAAGAAAATTGCCAGGCCCTTTTTCTTTTTCTTTTTTTGGTTTAATCTTGTTCAGCATAGCGAGGGATATGGATAGGGGATGAACAAGGAAAAGGAATGTTGTGACAATGGAGAATGAAGGTGAAGAAATTAGAAGTAAAAGTGGTTTGGGAATGTGTAATATGTACGTTCTGTGAGAATCAATGTCTAGTTTAGAAGTTGTGCAAAATGTGATGAAAATGGCCTTTTCTCGACCTATTGGTTTTTAAGAAGCAGGGGAACACGAAAGCACATGAGAATCACTAAATCAAAGCTTCCATAAATACCTGAAGCACCTGTTCATGATGGGGCTTGAAAAACTTCACCCAAGCTTTTTGAGTAGATAAAGAGGGATGGTTGAGAATAGAAACATCGGAAGAGTGTCAGCAAACACTTGTATATTTATTTAGAAGTTGCAATGTGTTTGATGCGATAGGGCGTATGATGTTGTTTTCTTCCTCAGTTTCTTTTGGTCGTATGGCATTAGAATGCAATGCTTATCATCAGTTGGGTGATAGGAACACCTGAAACCGTACGTACGTCGGCCTCATTCTCCCGATCTAGAAGGTGTTTGACAATGACTTGCTCCTTATTTCAAGCATTTGACAACTAGCTCCATTAAATAACACTCTAGTGTTATTCATTCCTCTCCCCTCTAACCTCCATCTTCTAATCTCTTCCCCATAAGTACTCAAAATTACTTTCTTACCTCTTGTTTGGTAGGAGGTAAATATGGAAGAGAATGAAATAAAAGAAGAAAAGTAAAATACCTTATTTAAGAAGAGAGTAAAGAAAATAAGAATTATTTTTTATTTTATTTAATCCTTTCATTTTGGGATTTTCCTTTACTCTTTATTATCATTTTCATTCCTTCCTATTTTTCTGTCATATTTTCCTTCTTTACTCTGTTAAATTCTCAAACAAAAGGGCTTAATCCTGAATATTAGAACCAGTTTTATATAAATATCAAAGCCAAATGCTCAAATCACACTTTAACCGTGTGCAAGAAATCAGACCACACCAATTTCATAATTTGACCCAAATCAAATGCCACTCTTCTCACACCGCCATTCCTCCTCCTCCTCCTCCTCCTCCTTTCTTCCCACCTCTAATTCCAAAACTTTTAAGCCCCCAAACCCCAATTCTGCTCTTCGATCCTCTTCTCGTTACCCTCTGCATTTTTTGATCTTTTCTCTTATCTCTCTTCTCATTGGCATTTCCGGTACCATTTTCGCCATCTCCACTATTCGACGGACCCGCACCGTGCCCGTTTTCCGTTGCGGTAGATCTGAAGACACTTTCCGGGCTTTTTACTCCACTTCTGCTTCTCATAAAATCGGCGACGATAATAATAATAACGTTGGGGTGACTAATGATCGCCCAAAGCTTCTCGGGTTTGTCGGAATTCAAACTGGGTTCGACTCCGGTGATCGGAGAGCTGCCCTTCGAAGCACTTGGTTTCCTTCTGACCCTGATGGGCTTTTGAGGTTTTTTTCTTCTTCAAGCTTTTTTTCTTTCTTTACACTTCTATTGCTTCTATCGTGCATCTTAGAATTGGGGTTATTTCTATAACATTTTGCAGAATGATCTTTCAATTGGAAGGTCTAAGACAAGAAAACATTTTGTTTTTTAGTTATAGAGAGCCTTGTTCGGAAAGTTTACAGATGAAAGAATTTAATTCGATTGAATTTTACTTACCATCCAGTTAGCTATCATTGTTGGGAAATCTCATGGTCGCTAAGACTCGTTTATTGCGATTCGGGAAAAAAAAAAAAAAAAGCTAGGCATTTTGAGTTTATTTTGAACGAAATAACATGATTTTCCAAGAATTTGTTGTAGCACAAGGTATATTTCAAATGATGCAAAGTGCTCAAAGTTTTGATCTCTTTGATTAAATTTGAATTTGTACAATGTTATTTGTATGTTATGGGAATTGGTAAAACTTCTTCTTTCTTTAGGTTGGAGCAAGCTACTGGTTTAGCATTTAGGTTTGTGATAGGGAGATCAAAGGATGTGAAGAAGATGGCTGAACTCGAGAAAGAGATTGAAAAATACAGAGATTTCATGTTGATTGATGTTGAAGAAAAATATCTAAGGCTTCCTTATAAAACGTAAGTAAGATTATGTTTGTTGTCTATTGGATTTTGTCTTCATGGCTTCAATGGAAAAAGGCTGTCATTTCCTTTGTTTCAGATTGGCATATTTCAAGGCAGCGTATAAGCTTTTTGAAGCAGATTATTATGTGAAAGCTGATGATGACATCTACTTGCGTCCAGGTATACGAAACAACAATTAGTGACAGTGTTTATGGATTCGAATGAATTGTTATTAACATTCATGCCTTTACTTTTCTAGATCGACTATCAACTCTTCTTGCTAAAGAAAGAACTCATTCATTTACCTATATTGGATGCATGAAGAAAGGACCAGTTATCACTGACCCCAAATTGAAGTGGTATGCAAATGGGTCTGTCATTTAGTTCTATATTTGTGTTCAGTTTCTGTACGGTTCTTTATATCGAGCCTTTTCTGGCCGTTTAATGCTCCTATAATCTAGCATGATATGTTAGTACTCAAGTACAATGTTCCAGGTATGAAAAAGCTGGAGATCTGCTTGGAAGTGAATACTTTTTGCATGCATATGGTCCTATATATGTTCTTTCTTCAGACGTTGTGGCTTCTCTAGCAGCTTCCAGAAATAACAGGTCCTTTTCACACGAAGTTCGCTTTAAATCCTTTTGTTTAATGAATTTCCTTTTTTTTCTCCTTGTTATGTGTTGTCTTTATTTGTCTGATCATGGAATTGATCACTCTTTTGCAATTGTTCGGGAGGATGTGTAAGAAAGTAAGGAAAGGTTCGATAAACTCAGGAGTTAACGGGAAGGAGGGTTAAGGAAGAAGGCAAGGGTTTGGAAGGGTTAATAAACCTCCAAAACCCTCAGTTTTTAACACTCTAAATTGGAGTGTTTTGGAGGGGTCTTTATACATTTTCTTTATTTTATCAACAATTCAAAATCTTTCATTTATTTTCATCTTCCTTCCAAACAAGTCAGGATTATATACCTTGTTTTACCTTCTATTATGTTACTTTACTTTACTTTAGCCCTTCTAAACTACTCTGCCAAACATTGCTATTTTGCAATTTTCATGAGACATGAACTCTGTTTAAGAAAAGGGGTTCACCTAGTGCATAGGATGATACTTTTTGACTTCGTGGGAGTAGAGGGAGGGTGGCCTTCTTGCATTTTGCAAAGAGGCTGATCCCGTGCTGTAACCCGTAGGCTTACGTAAATGCAATTAATTAATTGCTGCAGTTGTTCAACTTCCCAAAACGAAAATACAAAAAGTATTTTGCGTGGTTTAAATTTTTTCCTTGATATTTTGATGTCAACATTACATGGTCTACGTTCACTTCCCCCCCTTCCCAACAGGCTACTTTTTTCTTTCTTTTTGCTAAATATACAATTTTTAGCTTTCAGCATGAGGATGTTCAATAACGAGGATGTTACTATTGGGTCATGGATGCTTGCTATGAATGTACACCATGAAGATAACCGCGCAATATGTGATCCTCGATGTACTCCAACATCTATAGCAGTTTGGGATATACCAAAATGTTCAGGTAGTACTCCTCTTTTTTGGTGATATGAACATTTCTGTGCATCCAAGTGTTCACATTTGCATATCATGAGGAATTGCATGTTTGCTATGTTTTGTTCCGTATTACTATCAGCTGAAAATTGGCCTAACTAGTGAATAAATGAAAATTATCAGGCTTGTGCAATTCTGCTATCCGGATGAAGGAGCTTCACAAGATTGATATGTGCTCCAAAAGCCCCACATTGCCAGCTGACGATAAATAGTTTCCATTTTCCAGCATGATAAACACGTTAAGACAACTATTTTGGTGTCGATGGTGGGTTTGACTGCAGAGATCATCTATTCTTAAAAAGCTGCTCCGAGAAGTACATGGCGTTGGCATTCCGCCCTTTGATCGGATAGACATCAAATCAACAGAAAGCTCAGCATCAGAGACTAGAATGGAGGTGATTCATAGTTTAGTAGGGTATATGTACTGGAGCAACTTGATTGTTACGTAACTTGAGATGAGCAAATGGCCATATAATCAATAAAATTTCTATTGCATGATGCCCGATTCCATTTTTCTTGTTTTTTGTTTGTGGTTTATTATGAAGGCAAATCTCTGTTAGAATGAGGCAGCAAGTTTCTTTTTGAGCCATCTTGAGGTCGTCGCTGTTGTGGCGGAGGAGGATTTGGTTGATGAAACTAGTATCTGCTTTGCCTTTTATGAGCCATGGTTGCATTTCACGTGGTGCTACTTGATTTTAACTTAAATTCTAACCAATTCAAGAAACATAAAATTAATGCGCCTAACTTACAAATTTAATCCAAATCTCCAAGTAAATCCCCAAAATGGGTATTTTAACAAGGATGGATCTTGATAACGAGCAAGGATAGCGTCGTCCATCCAGCCTCTATCGCGATTTCCAATGCATTATTGTCCCTTTACGCAGAAACTTGATACCGGGAAAAGTACCATCCTCTTTCAAGTTTTTCAATCTACCGTTTCTCTCAGCCGCCCGATTACACCATTTGAATTCCTTGTAAATCCAACGGTTTCAGTAACACATACAATGGACATTTGCAGCACATAAGAAGTATCGCCTTCACCTAAATGGTCAATACAGACAAAACTTTTGGCTCTACGATTCATCAGCAATCTATCAGTTACTACGGAAATGCATTGCCACGTCATCGAATCTGTACCCACCATCCTACGTGGCACTATTTAATGCCAGCGTGTCTCTTTGCTTTCTTCAGCGCTCTCCTCCTCTTCCTCTTATATAAATGTTGCTCTGTTCGTGTCCACTCTGTAGTTCTCTCCTCTCTCTCCTTTCTATTTCTAAATATGAAAGCGGTTTCTTCTTCAAGTTCGCCGGGAACTGACGTCACTTCCCGGAGCTTTCCGGAGTTTCTAACGGAAGTTGATGCGGAAAGCGAGTTTTCCATCCAAGAAGAGATGATAGAGAAGGTAATGGAAGAGCTATATAAAGAGATCACAACTCCGCCGGAATCAGCATGCAGAGACTACTTGAAGGCGGAGAAGGAGGCTGCGGCTTCTTCTCCGTCGATTACGTCGTCCCTATCATCCGACAGAGGAAAAATCAGCAGCAGCGAAAGCTGCGGAGCATCGGTGTCGGACTCGGCATCTTCGGTAATGGCCGGTGTAGAGTTCACGGGATGCGGCGGCATGTTTGAAAGTGGAAACATGAGCACGGAGTCGAGTGATGACATGGCGAGGGTGGGGGAGAGTGAAGAGGGAGGAGGGACGATGAACGGCTGGGATGGAGTTGAGTTTGGTGATGAGTGGCTAGAAAAGGTCATGGGATGGGCCCCACTGCAGGTAGAAGGATGGATTTAAAAAAATAAATAAATAAAAATAACGACGTGTATAATATTGGCGGGTCTTAACTCCTACTTCTTGATTTCCGTGGAACATAGAATCATCGCGGAGGTTTGAAGGCGTAGGAAGGAGTGAGGAATTTGCTTTTGTTTTTGTTGTCCTTTTTTTTTTTTTTTTAATTTAGAATGATATTAGAGTAACTTTAGATTAAAAAGAAAGAAGTGATTAGGGGTAAGTAGCAGAGAAGACTTTGAATTCCTTAATTAATGAGAAAGTAATGTGTTAATACGTATGTAGTCAGTGTATTAATGTTATCACTGTGTTTATAGCTAATGCCACCTCCCTTCACCCTCTAATATTATCATTATTAATTAATTAATTAATTTAGTTGGTCGAATTATCCTCACCATTTGATTCTCATTCATAACAGCTGTGACGTCATCGAGGTAAATTTCAGTTGGGATCTATTCAAACATGCAGATGCATGATGACGCATGTCCATCATCATCTCCCCATGAAACTCCGACCACATCTGTTTGTTACCCACACTTTCATGTTTTATTTTTATTTCTAATCATTATCTATAATTTTCATTTGTATGCTAATTAATTTTCTTTTCCAAGTTATTTTTCTCTATTGGAATGTACATAATGTATTCATTATACATTATATATATATATATATATATATATATATATATATATCATATTGTATACTTGTATATGCATTTTTATGAAATTTATATACCATAATATTGTATCATTTAATTGATTTACTCGAATATATAGTTATATATTGATTCTATTGAAATGTATATTTTTAAAATATTCATGTTTATATCAATACATTATAATTATATCAAATAAAAATATGATAATATTATATATCATTATGTATTTATAATAACAGTACACATTTAATGAACTGTTTAGTTTTACATATATGGTCATATTACTCTTTAAATAAATGACTACAATCACAAATAAATTATAAAATATATACATACAAGTAAAAATAAAATATGACTTGTAAGATTCTTTTTCCAACTTTAATAAATTATAAAATATCACTTCTAATTTTCATAAACTATTTTTACAATTACAATTTTCAAATAAATTTATGAATACAAATATAGCAAAATTGATATACACATATTCATTTCTTTATTATTATAATAAATAATACATATTTTCATTATTAACATAAGTAATATACATTATACCTTTAGTTATAGTATAGATATTTGTGAAATTTTTTAAAATAGGTGATATTTTCATAATAATTTTTTAAAAGGGATATATTTACGTAACACATTAAAAATGATTTAACTTAAAATATTACCATATAGTAATATCACCATACATGAGTAATGCTTGGTTGGAAATTTAAGTAAAAAGCATCATTAGGTTGAGGATATGGGAAACGGGATAATGTAAAATTGACACCATGCAGAAGATGACAAGAAGGGCGCGTGTATTCCAACTTCCAATTAAGATTATAATAAGTATGAGCCTATTATTGTATTTAGGTTGTTAATTAGCAAACCATTTGCCAACTTAACCATTAAGTTTCAACTATTTGGTCATTTGCCATTCGATGTTCACTACCATAACATATTATTCTATGGAACCCATGTCATCAAATCATACTGTCATGCATCTATTATCTACCCCTTTATCCATCTTATGACTTTATTAATTGCATTTTGCATAGTACTAACAAATACTTGATCATGCTTCTAATACTATGATGTGGACCACTGGCTAGAGTTGTCATGCTTTTGATTATAATGAATATAAAGCAAGGGGATGCTTTTAATCCTTTCTAGTAATGAATCATTCTATATAAAATATACGTTTAATTGAAAAATACTATTGATGACGATGCATCAATGGACCATTTTACATTGAGAATTATAACGTGTAAATGTATATACTAAATTGAATTGTTGTTTAGACCAATTAGAAATGTAATTAATGGATAAATATAGATATGATATGGACATAAAAGAAAAGGGTTGTTAAATAATCATGAAGGGTCCAAATGAAATGAATTTATAAAAGAAATCAAATTACATGAATCGTAAGGAGTTTGAAGTTAGAGATGGTACAGAGAGAGCAGAGTGGTTGAGACGTTTCTCTCTCATTTTGCAGCTGTTAGTTAATGGAGGTTTGGTCCACTCTCCTACTTGAAGCATTCCTCTTCCTTCTTATTTATTAATTTCTTCCCTCTTGATTCATTCATTGTACACATGGTCAACTTTGATCAATCCATCTCATCATGCAATTAACCTCGTTGAGGACATTCGATCCAACACGTTGCTGCAGTTAACATCATTACCAGACTCCTCAACCTTGTATATTACATATTTAAGAGTACTATTAGATGTCGTTTATATTATAAGCAGAAGCTAACAAAAAGAAACATCATCAACGACATGGTTATGCATGTTGGAAGAAAGTCGCAGAAACCAGACAACAACAACTACTTGGAATCTTGTAATAACTTAATCTTCGTATCCTGCAGATTTACAACTAATCATTGGTTCTTGATAATGCGATCGAGCTACCTTTCTAGAAAGCTAGTTTGAATCTTAAACAAAGTAAACCCTAACCGTTCAAAAACAAAAAGATACATACTCTCCTTCTGCACTCCATGGCCGCATAGTAGAGAGCTTCTGTTTCGTTATAGAAATTAAACAGAAAGGAGAAGAAAATAAAAGGGTAAGATCATTTGAAGTTTAATTTCTTCTTTTAGCAGAGTAACGTGAAAATGGTAGTGTGGGTGGGGACTAATAGAACGGCTGCTGTCGCCATCCTGGCCGCGCATTTGATGCCTTTATAGCAAAGGGCTACCATCTGAAGAATCAAGATATATTCTCCCATGCAAAAATCCCCTATACCCTCTTCCCTTCTGCACAAACCTCTAAATAATAATTTCCACATTATTCCAAACTTCATTAATTGATGATGGAAATTGTTCATAGCTGTACTAGACAAATACTGTCAGGATTATGATGTATATATTTATACTCGGGATTATCCCTCGGACCCTTCTCCTTTTGGATTTCTTTCATTGTTTGTCGCATAGTTTACTTAATATTTTATGTTCGTTCAAGTTGAACTTCATCAATCCCCTGACAATGAAATGTTCTTCTTGCATAATACGATCTTCCCGATGCAACCACGAAATGAAAGTTCATAAAAGATTTGGGTGTTCAATCTCACGTCTTCTCTTCTCAAATGCCACTGGATCAGAAGGAAATTACATAGCATTAATGGGTGTTTGAAGGATGATCCATAGAGACAATTAAAAGGCATGTGACATGTAGGGTATATCAACCTTAAATGCTGAATTGGGCAAAGATGTGTGTGTGTGTGTGTATAATTGGTTATGAAACAGTATAATTGTGTAAGCTAGAGATAACATACAGCAGATAGGCTTCCGTCATAATTGGGGTCGACTGGTTGCACTCTATAGCAGCACCTTCTTCGTTTATTTTGGTTTGACATGAAATCACGTGAATGGTTTTCAGGCCTCTCTTTTCATTTCTTTTCTTCTCCTCATTTATATAGGGTAGAGTACCCGTAACTCTGTTAATCAGGCCTCGGCCCTTTAGCCTTTCTTCTCTTTGGTTTCTTTCCTCCTCTCCCCCCATGACTCCGCTCTTTGATCTGAACCAACAACTACTACTGTCACCTTATCACCATTATCATCATCATCATCATCATGCTTCTGCCTCTTTCTTATCTTCAGGGCCTACTTTCTTCAACACCATTCATCAAGATCGTAGAGGATCATCAGATATACTTGATGGGGAATCATCATATCCCCATCATCACCAGGCAAGAACGTAACATGAATTCATTATCACATATTCTTTATTGCATGATCATGGTATGTGTTGTATATTTCACATATTCTTCATCTTGAGAAATATCTTCGACTCTTTTCTTTTTTGATTGTTTTTGTCTTGATCATAGATTGAAAAGTACAAATCCAACGGCAGATGGAGCGATCATATTCCCGTTTCTCCATCATTTCAAACCGTGGTGGATGATAATATGAAGATCAAAAGATTATCCCCGCACAAAAGAGAGAATGAAGATTGTAATTATGGAGGGCATGATGATGAATCAAAAAACAGGATGCCCTCAAAGATGATGAAGTCTATTAATAATTACTCGAAAATCCATCATAATAAGCCAGTGAAATTTACACTCAACTTTCAAGATCATCAGCGACTTCACTCTAGCCATGGTAGCAACGGCAACGATGTCATCAGAGTCTGCTCCGACTGCAACACCACCACTACCCCTCTTTGGAGAAGTGGCCCTCGTGGCCCGAAGGTGATCTTCTTTGCAAAAGAATTTCTTTTACGAATGTCAAGCATTAAATTTCGAAGGAATTCTCGTTCGAAATTTAGATTGATTTGGGTAGTTATACTCGTGGTAATTATAATATACATGCTTAAGCAAGGATTTGTTCCATTAATCATATACTTCTTCCTAGTGTAAGCAGCGATAAACAATGCAAAATGAATTTGCTGCAGTCCCTCTGCAATGCTTGTGGGATTCGTCAAAGGAAGGCCAGACGTGCAATGGCTGCTGCCGCCGCCGCCACCGTTATGGGAAATGTAACTGTTGTTGCGACATGCACATCATCGGAAAAAGGAAAGTTTCAGGAAAAGAAAGCGAGAAAAAACCAAAGCAAGAAACTGGGGAAGAGTGTAGAGCAGCCAAATCGTCATAAGCAGAGCCAGAAGCCAAGGATAAGCTTGAAGAATCTTGCATTAAGTTTAAGCAAGAATTGTAGAGTTGAACGTGTGTTTCCAGAGGATGTGGAAGAAGCAGCATTGCTACTCATGGAACTTTCTTGTGGTTTTCTTGGGAGTAGAAGATTTAGCTAGCTTCATCATTTACTTTTCTTCTCTCTTTTTTTCCTTTCCATTAATAATATAATAATACTCATTAATTTTTATTAAATATCAAATATTTATTAATTTTAGATTAATTAAAATATTAATTTATAAATAATAATTAATAATTATCTAATATTTAATTAAAATTGTTAATCTGACACATATTAATCAAAAACTCACTCCATCATAATTTGATAGACACTTTTCCCTTTTTTTATTTTAGCTTATTTAGCATTTTTAATTTGATAATTAAACTATTAAATCTTCAATAAACTTTTATTTAATCAATTTAAAATTAAAAAAATAACTAATAATATCATTTTTTTTCTTTTATAACTATAAGTAATGGAATAATAAAAAAGGTATATTTATATTTAAAAATAAAATAACTAATTTTTCTTGAAATTAAAAGTATGTATATTAATTTGAGATGAGATAATTATAATTTTTATACTAAATAAAAAGTAAGTAGATAACATAAATCTAGCAAATCTCTTATATATTCACATGAATTATGTGTCCATTTCTTGGAATGCAATATTTCAAATATAACATAATCAATTTAAACCATAAATAAAAATATATATTTCAGCAAAGATGGTTATCTTAGAATTCAATGCTGACTGTATCAAAAAAATTTTATCCTAATTTTAATAATTACAATAATTATTTGCATATTTATAATATAGATGTAAGCAGATAAAACTTAATATGTATAATAGACGTTATAATAAAAATGTTTATTGTCATTATAGTTAATAAAGCATTATCAAATTATATATATATATATATATATATATATATATATATATTGTTATTGATGCACTTATCTATTATACATTTATTTATTTATTCTTTTCTAGTAAGGATTTATTTAATAAAATAATTTAATAATTTATCCATCATAATGTTATTCATTTTTATTATTTATTATATTTAATCTTTTCATTCTTTTATCCAACATTTAATAATTTATTTATTCAATTCTTCCAAACTTTCATTTAGAGAGTAAAACAAATATATTTTCATTTTTTTTGTTAAGTGATTTATATTCATGCAATGTTCCAAATCTAGAAAAAGGGTTTTTTTTTTTATTTTCACATTTAATTAGTGTTGATCTTTTTAATTAATTTCTTGATATTTTATCCCTTAATTAATTACACCAAATAAATGACCATATGTTATATAAAATACTTCTCATTCTTTTAAATATTGATTTTTTTTATTTAAAATAATAAAAATTACCATCAACCTTATTTTATTATTATTTTTCTTAAAAAATATATTTATGAAATCTTACGTAAGCAACACATAAATTATAGTGATTCAGTACAACAATTATTTGTTTGTTAGATTTAATAGAGTGAATTAGCAATAAATAAAATAAATATTTGTTTAAAACATGTGAAAATCATATCTCCATAATCATTCAAACATAATTTCAATCAAAAGATCATGACATAAAGAATAGAAGTAACACTTACTTTAATATCATTATACTTCTATCTTAATTTGCAAAAGAGTTGTAGCAAACTCTTTTCAATCTCCAAACTAGAACATGAAGATTTGTATTAGTAAAACTCTTTTACTCTAAAACTCTAATCAATAGACTAATAGATTAAAGAAAGATAGAATACCAATACGTGATTTTTTTCTTCTTAAGTGAATAATCGAATGTGATTTCTACTTTGGACAGTGTATGTCACATTTTTCTTAAGAGAAGTGACATAAGATGACTTATCTTAACCCTAATCTCATAATATTACATATATATATATGAGCACATTAGGGTTAGAGAGGTGTAGGATGATTTAAGTTGTGCATGTGCATAGCATATGCCAACTTAAGTTAATGGGTCTAACCCATGAATCTTACAAGCCCATCTTTTAATCCTCTTTAAAAAGAAATTCAATCCAAAATATATTTTATTTATGGTATATTAAATAACCAAAAATAAAATTTAATATTATAAATAATATTGAATATTATTTAATAATATTTCATAACATCATTTTCTAATTTTCAATCCAAATCTTTCCTTATTTGTATGTGACCTCTTGGCTTTTAACAAATTGGCAACATACCATAAATATCATTCAATCTCATCAAATGATATTATTGTATGTAAGTCAAGAGCAGTGTCTAGTTATACATCATAACTACCCAAATGTTAAGAAGTCAGTAGTTTGACTACAATCCTTCCACATAAGATACTATTGCAATATGTACCGAGAATGTGCACCCTTTAAAGGAAGTATAACATGTACTAATTTATCCGCATTAATAATATTCATTCTTATCAATACTATGATCAAGGATGATTTAAATATTGAACATTTGCATATAAAAAAATCTCATTTCATAAACATACTTTATGAATTCCTTTTACACTATTTGAATATCATGGAATTTATTATTTTGTTTAATGCTCCAAGCAATACACATACTGAAATATAATACTAAATAATGAATAATATCTTTTATTAAAATAAATAAATATTACATAATTTACATGATGCTCTAGAGCATATACTAACATTGCCTACGTCCACTCTCTTAAGTAGCAACTTAGGATTTCACTAAAATCTTTCAAAATTACCCAAGAATGGATTCTCCAACCAAGAATTTTAACCCTAGTATTTTGTAGACTAACACTGAAATCTTTATAATAAAGTTCAATCTCATAAGATAACATCTCCATTACAACAACAATATATAAGTAATTACTCTCATCAAATATCCAAAAT
Source organism: Dalechampia spathulata (assembly GCA_948192965.1). Taxonomy (NCBI): domain Eukaryota; kingdom Viridiplantae; phylum Streptophyta; class Magnoliopsida; order Malpighiales; family Euphorbiaceae; genus Dalechampia; species Dalechampia spathulata. Next base: position 17,763 of record CANYBF010366089.1, read on the forward strand.
TAACAGATTCCAAAGTCAAAAATAAGAGCAATACAATTTCATGAGCAAATAAAGAGAGATTTATGATTATTGAGTTTAGAGCAACAATTACTTACTTGTAAATGCAAATAACCAAGTATAAATGCTCTTTTTAAGTTTAGATGACCGTTGAAGGTGTAATTATGCAAAAAAACATTATTTTAAAACGTTTTAAAATAATGCTGAAAAAGTTATTTGCAGTAAGTGTATGATCGTATGCACAGGTGGTACAACCGTACTACAACTTAAACTAGTTTGGCACTAATTATATAGTAGCATTTGTACGACTGTACAGTCAAGTGATACGCCTATACCAAACCTACTGTTTAACTCAGAAAAATCATATTTTTAGCTCTTCGTAAGCCATAACAAGTCTTAGACACCCTCAATCACACCAAAAATTAAATTTAACATTTTAAAATACTTTATTAATCACATAAACATAATTTATTAACATTAAAACTAAGATTAAGGATCCAGGGTCCAACTATCTTTCCCTTTTTCATGTTGACAACCCCCAAATTGTCACACCCCAGCCCATACCTGGAGGAACATGCTCCCGTAGCATACGCCACGACCGTCCCTTGAGAAAGCCGCCACGTACACTACCAGGGATACATCCTATTTTAAACCTTTAGACATTCGTATGGGTACACAACCTGGATTAGTGGTGAAGCAGTGCGTAGCGTGGCATACGTTCATTCATTCATTCATTCATTCAAACTTTCATCCCTGGAAACACAACCTCATGCAACAGTACACCAGAATGTCAAACGCAACTCATTATATTAATCAACCAAACGTGTATACACAAGTGTACAGTACAGGACTATTCACCACTAAACAAAAGTTCTATCTACTGCCAATACAATGCAACGAGCTCCTAATACAAAAAGTCTCGGAGGTTGCCAGACAGTTCCGTACCACTTCGAGAATGAGCTTCTCTGCTGACGACTCTAGCGTCGCTCTGGTTGCTCTCCTGTG
>CANYBF010366190.1:0-11723 GCA_948192965.1 Dalechampia spathulata
ATTGTTGTATGAATGTTTGAATGTATGCCACGCTACGCACTGTTTCACCACTAATACAGGTTGTTTGTACCCATACGAATGTCTAATGGTTTCAATAGGACGTATCCCTGGTAGTGTACGTGGCAGCTTTCCCGAGGGACGGTCGTGGCGTATGCTACGGGAGCATGTTCCTCCAGGTATGGGCTGGGGTGTGACAACTGTGAATATAATGATAATGTATAATGTTCAATAAAAGGTATTGTAGAAATTTTCGCACACGACTTATGAATAATAAAACTATATATGCATCCTTTGTAGTATAATTAATGATTTCATTTCTTAGGAGGTTATTAATTATGCTACGGGAGCATGTTACACCAGGTTAGGGTGTGACACTTAGTATTAGCTTGATATCAAGATTTTGAGATTTTATTGGTGTTTGCAAATAAATGATTAACCACATTGGAAAAAAAATAATAAAATAAAATAAAATTAGGAGTTTATGCACATTTCGTGAATAAACACAAACCTGTTATATATGACTATGGATAATAAACATATTACATTTATTAAGATGTCTTGTTTATCATGAGATTTCTTTTCTATTGGTTAAAACAAAGTTAAAGAAAAATTGACAAATACATATATGTAATTGGAAGAAATGGAATGAATTAACATACTTATGTGTATATGTGCCTCCTTTATTGCCTATAGACTGTTTGATTTTCACGGAATTGAATTACAACCATTCTATACAAGGATTGTATCTTAACTTAATTAATTGAGTTACAACCATTATATAATGCATTCTAATAAGATATAAATTATGTATTGGTGTATTTTACATACTCTACTTGGATTTGGAAATGTATTAAGCTATAAATTATGTAATAAATTATCTAATAAGATATCTTTAGGTAGTTAAATAAGGACATGTATTTACATTTTAGTTAGGATTGATTAAGTGATATATATATTGGGACCAATATACACACACATACTTAAAATGTAAGAACATGTGATGATTAAAGTACCTTTTAATTAAATTATTGAATTGCTAATGACAGTAACTTAATTCAAGAAGGTAGCTAAAGTCTATGCAGATTTTTGTTAAATTATCGAAGGAGTATATAGCATATTAGAACAAAGGATCTTAGGATCCTAAGGTTCTAAGGAGTTTCAAATACACAAACATTCACTAATTAAAAGAAGTCAAATTAAACCTTATACATATAAACTAATATATAAGTTATGTATTTGAACAAATAGAAATGATATATATATATATGCATACATCTAAAATATTCATATATCACAGGCATCGAGGATAGAAGGGTTATGACTCCTATTCCACGTACAAATAGAGGCAAGGTGAAAATATGTTTATACCTAATATTAATTATTTATAAATGGGATCCATAAGTAAAATATAATGGTTTGTTAATTACAAGTATACCATTGTATAATGTTGTGAATATTCAATTAATATTTTTTAATTGGATATATGATTTATATAAATATTCAAAAATATTATTATTTTATAATTAAGCCAACAAATATATGATAAAGGCATAAGTCATGCATCATACATCATTGACATGAAATTTTAGAGGTACAAGGGATGTACAGAAACAAATAAATAAATTTATTTATTTATTTATTTATTTATTTGTTTATATATATATATATATAAAGGGTAGAATAAGGGTGGTGCGAATATATTTATATACCGATATGATACAAATACAAATACAGAAAATACAAAGAATAAAGAAAATATAAAGATATATTAAAAAATAAATGATTAAAAAATATTCAGTGTAGATTGTGCACAATCAAATATAGACCTTATTGTGATCATATAGAAATGATAAAATTACAAATAATAGAGGAATGCAATTTATATTTGCATACATTATTATATAACATATTATTACTACAAAAATAAAGGAAATGTTATTCATACTTGCACTTATTGATATAAAGCATATCACTGTCATTCTATTGATGTATAAAGTAATATTATGGTTGATCCATGAAAATGGCGTATGGTATAAAGAGTTATTCATAGATAATTATTATAATGATATTTCATCATCTGTTGTAATATTTATTATGAATTTATGTTACGACTGTTCATTAATTATTTTTATTTATTACAAAAATATAATGAATGTAGATCAGAGTAGTTCAGAGGGACGTCCGGATCAATGAGGCACCAACGTAATTAGGATACTCTAAGTTTTGTACGTTCATCAAGATACACTTTTAGCAGTATAATGTATTCTTAGCAGATGTTATTATTTATGCAACTATAATTGTATAATTATAAGTAGTAAAATATTTTGTGCTTGTATATCAACAGAGATGCTAAAATTATTCATTATGTGGCTTGTTTTAAATTATACAAATGATATAAATATATAACAAATGTTTGATAGCATCCACAAATTATGTGGATATTTATACGAACAAGTAACAATATAAAGTCATAGGTAATTAAATAAATAGTAACAATTACAGATTAGATATACTCCATCGAAGTAAAAAAATTTATAAATCCTTTGTAGAGTGATTAATGAATTCATAATCATATAATTTTTATTAATTATTTTACAAAAGCATGTTTTCATCGATCGAGTGTGACAAGCCTACTTATATCATTTAATAATTCTAATAAAAATTTCTCAAAATAATATTATTTAATAAAGTGAACATATATTGTATGTCTACACAATGTATGTCCAAGGATTTGCAACTACAAGTTCAAACCTAAAAATTAATTGGAAGTCAACTAAGAAGGAAAACCTAAATAAAAATGAACTATCTAGACCTTGAAATGAAGTTGGAAGAAGAAGGAAGGTAGCTCGCTTCTAGCAGTAATAACCAGTAAAATCTGAAATGGTAAGGGGTGAGCTTCCACATGCTTAGTGAGAAATTATACGAGACAAGGAAATAACTTACCATTAATTCAATTCAACTAATACTGATTATACAATAAATATAAAGATATATATATAATATATAAGATACATCCAAATAACCAAATAAAATAATTAGATAAGAAAATAAATAAATAATATATAAAATAATAACTACAATAATAAATGAATAATCATATAACCACTTACACCACTTTCACATCAATTCAAACTTTAAACATCATGTATAACTCAATTCACCATATCCAAATAAATGACACTAATAATATAAATCATATTGTCTATAGAACACTCAACCACATGCACATGTATCCTGTAACAATAATTCTTGTATCTTGTATCTTATATTCATGTAATCTTGTAACCATATATCTTGTAATTGTGCTATGATGTCATAAACAAGAATCCAAACACATCATTAAATCAAATTTTCAATCCCATTCATAATATATATTTCTAACACAAACATTCCCATCATAACCTAACATCCATTACCACATTCATTTTATAAATTTTCAACAAAGTCAACAAGCATAAACACATATTCAACATAACATTGAACATAAGATAACCATGTAAGGCATATAAAGTAAATAAGCAATTAGTCATTCCTGACTTCTAAGTAAGCATCATATACACAAACATGCTATCAAATACCATATATTTAATTTAATTAGAATATATACATATAACCCCTCACTTGTAAGTAGGCATGAATATCTCATGATTACAAATTAGACGCTCCTTCAATACCTCCTAAACTAATACCTACAATGACACACAATATAATTCTCATTCATACATTTGCAATAATATACTACTAATTATACAATATTCTCTTTCTATAAAATCTAACTCCCCTTAACTAACTACTAATCAATTTTAATATCATTTAATCTCACTCATCTAAATGAATTTTAATACCATTGAAATAATTTATTTGTAAATATTAAATCATTTAATTAAATACATAGCATAAAATATGTTACATGTATCATCATATAATTCCTTAATATGAATACATGTTTATAATCCATATTTATATATTTCATATAACTCCCTACAAGCATCCAATTCCACTAAAAATTAAACCAAATTCTAAATTGAACCACCATCAATTACATATGTTTCACAAAGTCTTAGATTCATCTAAGATCGTATAATGAAGTTACTAACTTAATTTTCTGAATAACCAAAATGTAGTCTATATAAATAGTCTCTAAAGAATAATTTATAACTCAAGATCCGACCGTTGGATTATCCTCAAAGTTTTATAATAAAAATTATACTTGATAATCCCAAACATATCAAAAATTAACCGTAAGATTATTCTTATCATTTGATTTATGAATTTTACAAATTTATCATCAAATATGCTTCAATTTAAACATAATGTAATTAATTGAAATAATCTATCATAATGATCTAATATTCATTGCATATTTCTAAGATACATAATGTGATACAATATTAATTCAATTCTTAAGATACATTCATCAATTAACTTCTTTAAGATCAACAAACACCTAATTATATATGATACTTACAAGATCAAATCATTCTAACATATACCAACTCATTAATTATCAATTATCAATGTTAAAATCCAATTCTTAATTAAGAATTTCACCCTAAAATACTAAATCATCTATAATTAAATATCACGAACATACTTGTATATTTTTTCCTTACTTTGTGATAATTTCTTGAAAATAATGTATATAAAATCTTCAAATCAATTTCTCTCCAATTTCCAATTTCAGGTTTGCGGCCAAAACTCCTTTCCTTTACTCCAGTAAGTGTGTTTTTTTATTATATTAATTATGTTATATAGTTAATTATTAATATATATATATATATTATTTATTAGAACTAAATCAATTTAAACCTAATATTATTAATCTAATAATTAATTAATCTAACCTAAATAATTTCTAATTAAATATTATACTCTATAAATAAGATAACATCCATAAATTCATATATAATTACATGGATTAATTAATTTATACATATACCTATAATATAATTTTTCTAAAATTCATATATATGCATATAATCATCCTATAAAATATGGGGTATTACGTACTTGCCCCTTTATATAAATTTTGTCCTCATAATTATCACCATGTAACTATACATTTATTATCATGAAGCAAATAATCAAATACGTTTATAGAATGCAACATGTAAGGATGAAATACAACATCTAAATACAATATAGGTTATTAAATTCTCTCCCCCTAAACATGATTTCACCCATGAAATCATTGTATACCTGTATTGTCAAAGAGATTAGGGTATTTCTTTTTCATCAACTCCTCTGCCTCCCATGTACATTCATCAATTGAATGATTCCTCCATTGTACTTTTACATAAGTTATTTCTTAGAATGCAATCTACTCACTTGACGATCCGGAATAACCATCAACGGTCCTTTATAAGTACAATCATCCTTTAACTCCACTATTTAAGGCATAATTACCTATGTAGGACTCGGAACATACTTCCTTAACATAAAAACATGAAAAGTTGGATATACAAAAAGCAAGTTTTAAGAACAAATCTAACTTATAAAAAACACTTCCAATTCGTTCCAATATCATGTATAGACCAATATACCTTAAAGTTAATTTCCCTTTGCTCCCAAATTGCATAACTCCTTTCATAGGAGAAACTTTTAAAAACATGAAATCACCCACTGCAAATTCTAAATTTCTCCTTTTCAAATTTGTAGAACTCTTTTTCCTACTAAATGCAGTTTACAACCCATTATGTATTAAAAGAACTTTCTTAGTTGTAACATTCAAAATATATGTAGTTTCAATTCTTATCTCACCAACCTCTTCCCAAAATGATGGAGTAGCTATTATTATAAGCAAACTTTGCTAATGGCAAATGATTATCCCAACTACCCCCAAAATCTAAAATGCACATTCTAAGCATATCCTTAAGAATCTATATAGTTCTCTCTAACTAGCCATTTGTTTGAGGATGAAAAGCAGTACTAAAATCCAATCTAGTCCCCAAACCTTCCTTTAGTTTCCTCTAAAACCTAAAGGTGAACTGAACTTCTCTATTTGATATTATAGAAACTAGTACTCCATGTAAACATATTATCTCATCAATGTACAGCTTAGCATATTGAGTCATATTATAAGTGGTCTTCACTGGTAGAAAATGAGCAAATTTAATCAATCTATCCATAATCACCTATACCGAATCATACCCCTTAGGAGTCTTAGGCAACCCTATCATAAAATCCATAGTAATCCTCTCCCACTTTCATTTAAGAGTCTTAGGCAACCTAGTTGGCTTTTGATGCTCATACTTCACCTGCTAATAAGTAACAAATTGAGATACATATATAGCTATATCATTCTTCATATTATTCCACCAATACATCTGCCTTAAACTACAATACATCTTAGTAGAACCTGGATGTATAGTGTATGTTGAGTTGTGACCCTCTCTCATAATCTGCACCTTCAAGTTATCTTCATTAGGTATATAAACTCTACTCTCAAATCTAAGGCCTCCTTCTTCAACAATTTGGAACCCATGTGACTTCCCTTCCAACACTCCATTTCTAATGGCTTCTAACTCTGCATCCCTACCTTGTGCCTCTTTAATCTCATTTAGCAAAATAGGTTTTACTTTTAATTAAGCTAACAACACTCCAGATTCAAAAATCCTAAATTGAACACCACTATCATATAAGGCATGAAAATCTCTTACTCTAGATATCACTTTATAGATAAATGGGATAAACTCCCATTAGGTTTTCTACTCAAAGCATTAACTACTACATATGCTTTTCTTGGGTGATAATTAATATTATAATCATAATCCTCTAAGAACTCCACCCATCTCCTTTGCCTCAAGTTAAGATCTTTTTGACTATACACATACTTCAAATTTTTATAATCAGTGAAGATCTCATATGTTGCTCCATACAAGTAATGCCTCTAAATCTTCAAGGTAAAAATCATTGTAGCCATCTATAAATCATATGTCAGATAGTTTTGTTCATGCATTTTTAATTATTGAGAGGCATAAGCAATAACCTTCCTATGTTGCATCAACACACACCCTAAACCAACCCTTAATGCATCACAATAGACAACAAACCCATCTAATCCTTCTAGTAGAATTAACACAAGTGCAGTTATCAACTTCTCATTCAATAGCTTAAAACTTCATTCACAGTCATCATTCCAATCAAATATAACTCCCTTCCTAGTTAACTTAGTCAATGGTGTAGATAAATTAGAGAAATCTCGCACAAATCTCCTATAATACGCAACCAAACCCAAGAAACTCTTTATCTTTGTAATTATAGTAGGTCTAGGCTAATCCATGACTTCTTCAACCTTCTTTGGATTTACCTTGATTCTTTTTGTAGAAACTATATACCCAAAAAATATGACTATCCAACCAAAACTCACATTTAAAGAACTTAGCATACAACTTATGTGCTCTTAATGTTTGTGACACTGTCTCAGATGTTCTTCATACTCTTCCTTGGTCTTAGAGTACACCAAGATAGCATTTATAAAAACCATCATAAATTTATGCAAATAACTTTTGAATACTCTATTCATCATATTCATAAAAGCATTTGGTGTATTAGTTAACCTAATGGACATTACAAAGAATTCATAGTGACCATATCAAGTATGAAATGCCATTTTTGGTATGTCACTCTTCTTGATCCTCAATTAATGATAACCCAACCTCAAATCAATCTTAGAGAAATACTTCACCCCTTATAGCTGATCAAATAAATAATCTATTCCTAGTAAATGATACATATTTTTCATAATTACCTTATTAAGCTGCCTATAGTCTATGCCCAATCTCATAGACCCATCTTATATGGTGGCATTAATATAAGATTTATATCTAGCACTAAGTCAATATAAAATTCAATCTTCCTCTCTTGTTGTAAACTAGATAAATCTTCTGGAAAGATATTTGGAAACTCATTCACAATGTGAACATCCTTAATATTAGGTTCAAAAACCCTACTAACTTTCACAGATACTAATTAATCCTTACATCCCTTCCTCAATAGTTTCCTAGCAGTAATAGCTGAAATCAATCAACTAGGTTCATACTTCTATTCCCTTGAAAGGTAAGTTGCTCTCCTTTAGAAGGTGTAAGAATCATTAGCTTAGTTTTATAATGAACTGCAATATCATATGTAGCTAACTTATCCATGCCTAATATGATATCAAACTCCAAACCTCAAGTAAAATAAAATCTCCAGGTAACTTCATTCCTCCTATGCATACATCACATCCCCTATATACATGTACGGTTATAGACTCCTCCTTAAGAGGTGTAAATACAAGTAAAGGCTCACTCATCTTTATAAATTCAGTTGGTAACTTAGATGCAAACGATGGTGATATGAATGAATGGATTACTCTATGATCAATTAACACATAAGCATCTAATGAATAGATAAAAATTTTACCTTGCACCATATTATTATCCTGTTGAGCTTGCTATTGATTAGGGTCAACACTCTAGCTTATCTACCCCTCTTCCCTGTTGACCCTTAACTATGTAATCATAAGCTTTAAACCCTTTACCAACTCCATTACCTCTACCTCCTCTATTACCTCTACCCCCCTCAACTACCTCTACTAACATATGGTAAAGCTAGTCTAGCAGCCCTATTTTCTCCATGCATTAATCTTCTTGGGAATCTCTAAATTGGTGACTTGTTTATCCATACCAATAACATGCTCTATTTACCCTCCTTCAAACTCTTATATAAGGTCGATCATAATTAACACATGGCCTTGGTGCTATCATCTACATTAGTCTAGGGCATTGCTATCCCACCCATGGTAATGCTCATTCTCTCTAAAATTCAAGATATCCAGCAACCCTATCATGATGACTTTTCTTGGTCTCCCTACTAGATTCAGGCTTATACCCATCTTGTCTAAATCTCTTCCTCTCTTCATCTTTAGCCAAATCATTTGTATTAGGCATTTCCTATCCTCAGTAAGTCTAGTGTATCTATATCCTTTCAAGGGAGAGCAACTTACCTTTCAAGGAAATAGAAGTATAGAGCAATCAGGTTATAAAGCATATCATTAAGTTACTCCACAAATCTCATGGTCATCCTATCCTCAGTTTAAACTAAATGATTAGCATACTTCTTCAAATTTTGAAAGGCTTCCATGTAATCAACTACACTTATATTATTCTACCTTAGACGCTCAAAATTTATAGCCTTACTCCTCCATACACTCTTAGATAAAAACATCTTCAAAAATCTCTTCTTAAACTCCTCTCAATTATTAACTTAACCTACCATACTAGAATCATACCACACTCTTATCGTACCCTTCATTTGAAACTCAACTAACTTAATAGACATTTTATCATTATATTTTAAGGTCAAATAAATTCTTTCTACTTCATTAATAAATCACATTGGATCATCAGTGGTCAAATTATGGAAAGTAGATGGCTCTACTCTAGTAAAGTTCCATAGCAATACATTTTCTCTATTCTCACCCCTTGGATTTCCATTAGCAGTAACATTACCTCTTTAACCCATTAAATCCATAGCTCTCTGAACACTCTGAACAATCACCTTTATAGATCTCTCTATAGTCTGCATACTCTTCATATAAATGTATGGATCAATTCTCTAAAATGTATCAACTACAAATGGTACACCAACATTCTCTTAAAGATTCCCCTCCCTTGCAAAGGGATTTCATGTCTCTCCTTTAATGGTACTTTATTTCCATCAATTGCTTGCCCATTCACAAGTAGTTATTAGTTGATCATTCTTGTAGCCGCTTTAGTACCTACTACAATATTTGCTTAAGTTTTTGTCTAAACATTCACCAACCATCACTCCTATACCAACTTTATAGTAGTTCCTACAAATGTTTAAATCCCTCCAAGAGTAATATTAGTTGCCTAACCTTGGGCTTGCATCCTCTGTAAGTCTAGTGTATCTATAAGGAGCAATCAGGTTATAAAGCATATCATTAAGTTCCTCCATAAATCTCATGGTCATCCTATCCTTAGTTTGAACTAAATGATTAGCATACTTCTTCAAATTTTGAAAGGCTTGCATGTAATCAACTACACTCATAGTATTCTGCCTTAGACGCTCAAAATTTATAGCTTACTCCTCACACTCTCAGATAAAAACATCTTCAAAAATCTCTTCTTAAACTCCTCTCAATTATTAACTTGACTTACCATACTAGAATCATACCACACTTTTATCGTACCCTTCATTTGAAACTCAACTAACTCAACAGATATTTTATCATTATAGTCTAAGGTCAAATAAATTCTTTATACCTCATTAATAAATCACATTAGATCATCAATGGTCAAATTATGGAAAGTAGATGGCTCTACTTTAATAAAGTTTCATAGCAACACATTCTCTCCATTCTCACCCCTTGGATTTCCATTAGCAATAACATTATCTCTTTGACCCACTAAATCCATAGCTCTCTAAACACTCCGAACAATCACCTTTATAAATCTCTTTATAGTTTGCATACTCTTCATATAAATATATGGAACAATTCTCCCATATGTATCAACTACAAATGGTGCACCAACATTCTCTTAAAGATTCCCCTCCATTGCAAAAGGATTTCATGTCTCTCCCTTGGTGGTACTTTATTTACACCAATTGCTTACCCATTTACAAGTGGTTATTAGTTGGTCATTCTTGTAGCCGCTCTAGCACCTACTACAATATTTGCTTAAGTTTCTGTCTAAACATTCATACCAACCGTCACTCCTATACCAACTTCTGTAGTAGTTTCTGCAAATATTTTGAATCCTTCCAAGAGTAACATTAGTTGCCTAACCTTGGGATTTCATCCCATCTACTTTTCATGCACATTAGCATTGGAATGTGTTTCAGGTGCCATAATACCTAAAAGATTAAAATATTGGTATGCTAATAAGAGGTAAGTGAAAACTTAGTGGATAAACTCCTATTAATTTTTGACTCCTCTAGAACCTATGTCTCTGATACCAACTTTGTCACGATTCAAAAATTAAGATCATGATCAATGCTACTTATATTATTTAACAATTCTAATAAAAATTATTTAAAATAATTGTCACACCCAGCCATACCCAGGCAGACATGCTCCCACGACACAGACAGTGACCCTTTAAGAGAACCACTACCTGTGACGTCAGGGATACATCGTACAGACGTCGTATGGGGACACGCTCTAGCCTAATGGTGGTTGTGTTGCGGAAATACGTGATAAGCATGCATTTAAACCCAGGATCCATTCCCAAACACTCATGCTACATTCAATAGCAAACAATACTGTATTGCATTAATATAAAACTTGTTTACAATACGTGAGTGTATACAATCAAACCACCAAAAGCTATATAAATGTACATAACTGTACAAAACAACCGTAACTACTGCCATACTACAAATACACAAGCTACACAGACACAAAAGAGGCTGGAGCTTGCCACCGAAGTCCCGTACCAAAATGAGATCTGTCCGTCTCAGCTGACGACCTCTATTCCTTTCCCGATGGCTCTCCTGTGTGCTCCGAACCTACGTTTATCAAATGACAAACGCTGAGATAAACTCAGTGGTGCTATAACAAATATAAACAATAATACACACGTATAACCATCCATCATATACACAATATATGAAAGCATTCAATCGATACACCAGATGCAATGCAAATGCCAATGCCCTAGACATTCGCTCTCACTCCTCTTTCCCTCATCCACTCTTATTTTCCTGTAATGTGCACA
>CANYBF010366207.1:0-10225 GCA_948192965.1 Dalechampia spathulata
ACAGCTCCAGTACATCAGCAGATTCATCGCCAAGCTCACTACCATGTGTGAGCCTATCTTCAAGCTTTTGAGGAAGAACCAGCCTATGGTTTGGGATGAGAACTGTCAGTTTGCATTTGAGAGGGTAAAGCACTATCTCTCCAACCCGCCGATTTTGCAACCACTCCAACCGGGAAAACCACTACTACTCTATCTAGCCTTAGAAGAGGAGTCAGTAGGTGCTATGATGGCTCAAGAAAATAACGCTGGAGTCGAGCATGCCATCTACTATTTGAGTAAGAAGCTACTACCGACAGAGTGCAAATACAGCACTGTCGAGAAGCTATGCATGGCCATGGTTTGGGTTACCAAGAAACTCAGACATTACTTCCAGTCATATCAAATACAGGCAATCTCCAAGGTTGATCCTATGAAATACTTATACGCAACTCCTTCGCTAGTAGGGAAAATCTCCAGGTGGCTGATCCTGTTGTCAGAGTTTGACGTGTAGTATGTCACTACCAAGGTGATCAAGGGCAGAGCAATTGCTGAATTCTTAGCATCCAGGCCGATGGATGACTTTGAGACTTTTGAACTGGACTTCCCAGAAGAGCACTTGGGGGCAGTTGATGTCCAGAAATGGTAGTTGCACTTTGACGGTGCAGTCAACAAAAGGGTGCATGTGTAGGAGTTGTGATAATCACTCCTGAAGGCGAGTTAATAATGCTCTCAAAGTGACTGAGCTTCTCAGTCATCTAGAGTATGGCTGAGTATGAAGCATGTCTTTTTGGGCTAGAAGCATTACTAATGGTCGGTGCCCCAAATGTACAGGTATTTGGTGATTCGATGCTGGTCATTCACCAATCCACGGCCGAGTGGGAAGTCAAAGAGGAAAGGCTCAAGCCTTATGCTGAATACATGAAGCTCATGGTTCGTAATTTTAGCTCCTGCCAATTTATTCACATGTCGTGTGAAGAAAATCATATGGTCGATGCCTTAGCCACACTGGCTTCAGTTTGTGAGCAACTGCAGAGTCAAGCTCAACCTGTGATTATTGAGCAGTCAAGGATCCCTTGCTATTTCAAAGAACGGGTTATGGTGCTAGACCAGCAAGATGAGACCCCATGGTATGCTAATATCATGAACTTTCTGAAGACTGGTGCCTATCCAGAGGAAGCTAACAGAACTGATAAGCTAGCTCTACGTAAGCTAGCAGCCAACTTCACCTGGCAGCAGGGTGTTCTCTATAGAAGAACTGCAGATGGTTTACAACTTCGATGCATATCGAAGAAAGACATTGAATCAGTCATGGAAACGGTACACGCTGGTGTATACGGGCCCTACATGAATGAATTCGTGCTTTACAGAAAAATCCTACGCCAAGGATACTTCTGGCTCACTATGGAGACTGACTGCATACAATTTGTACGGAGATGCCATGAATGCCAGATTCATGGAGACTTGAGTCACCTACCACTAGTCGAATTATATAATTTGACAACGCCTTGGCCATTCTCAGCTTGGAGAATTGACATCATGGGTGAGATTCATCCTAACACATCTAATAGACATCGATACATACTAGTAGCCATTGATTACTTCTCTAAGTGGGTAGAAGCTGAATCCTACGGTAAACTGGGGGTAAGGCAGGTTGCCAAGTTTATAGAGAAGAATCTTATATGCCGATATGGGGTGCCGCATCACCTGGTATCAGATAACATAGTGCAATTCTAGGCCCAAGTTGCAGACTTGCAAGAAAAATATGGGATTGAACACCATCGATCCTCTCTTTACCGTCCTTAAACAAATGGGGTGGTCGAAGTGGCTAATAAGACAATCAAGCGCATCTTAGCCAAAATGGTACAGACCTACAAAGATTGGCATGAGCAGCTGACATTCGCCTTATGGGGTTACAGAACCACTATAAGGAGTCCTACTGGTGCTACCCCCTACTCTCTGGTTTATGGGACAGAAGCCATATTACCAATTGAAGTGGAGCTGAAATCACTTCGGGTCATTCTGGAATCTAAGTTGCCAGAAGCTGAATGGAAAAGGGCTAGGTATAAGCAGTTGGTCACTATTGATGAGAGACGGCTGAAGTCTCTCTATCACCTACAACTTTACAAGAAGTGCATGGCTAATATATTCAACAGAAAGGTCAAACCTGTAGCCATACAGGAAGGCGATCTAGTCCTAAAGCAAGTCAGACTAGCTATTCATGATCCTCACAGAAAGTTCAGACCCAACTGGGAAGGCCCATTCTTAGTTAAGAAAATCCTCTCTAAAGGCGTTCTTCGCATCTCGGATTTGGAGGGTAACGAGTTCTCAGAACCTGTCATCCTTGACCAGCTGAAGAAATATTTTGTCTAGAGCAAAGGGTAAAAGAAAAATAATAAAATTAAGATAAAAAGCATGGTGAGCTGAAAACCTGCATAGGCGGTTCACGCAAAAGTTAAGGCAAAAGAAAATTTGCTCGATGAGTTGAAAATCCACTTAGACAACTCATGCAAAACTTAGAGCTCTTAAAAGGAAAAGGAGAGCGTTAAAATAGTTGATCAGAAAATCTCGCATGAGGCTGGTCAATAACGAAGCTTGATTCTGATGTGTATCTGGAACTTCTGTGTTGGTTTTAACATTTTCATGTAAATGTTTTAATCTCATTAATGCAAATGGAACACATGTTCATAAACTTAGCCTTCAGTAATACTAGTTGTAAACACAAAGCATTCTCATCCTTTATTATATATTATTGCTTAACAGTATCTTATAGTACAGGATTCAAGCTTGGTGCAACACCCACAGTTTGTACTCACCTTCAAGGATAGCAGCAAATTCCTCATTCATCGAACACAGCTCAACATGTCCGAACCGGAATACATGGACCACTGGATCGTAGAATTGGGTAGTAGCATGCAAGAAAGCATTGTTGATGGTGACTTGTTGAAAGGTTCTCAGGTATTGGAGTCCAATCTCGCCCAATCGACTCCACTCATCATTTCCCCAACGGCGGCAAAGAGCGCGGAAGACTGACAATGATTGCTGAGTCATTGTATATATGATTTCTGTAAGGAAAAGTAGATGAATTATGTTATGCTAATAAGCATATAAGCATGGTGTATTTATAAGCAGCAAAAAACATTGGATTCCATAATCAAATTCAAAAGATACACAGTACAAGCCTTTGTCTGTTTTTACAGTCTGTATGCAACAACCCTAGTGTACTAGGCATGTAATGTCAATCTGTAATGCATTATCCTATTCTAGTATAGAAACTACAGATTTCTGATGCCATGCATATGAAAGCCTGATGTCACATCACCTTTATGCATCATCCTCCCCAGAGCGGTCATCCTCAGGATTGGGACTGTCCATGACATCAATATTGTAACGCTACAGACACGCCGTTAGCCGTGCAATCTCTCGGTCCCTCTCCTCCATCATCCGAGCAAAACAATCATGCTCCTCTTGCTCCACTTGCCTACTGGATTGCAACCACAAACATATAGGCATATAAGTCATGCATTCATGCATTTCCATGCAAAAAAAAATATTTTATAACAGGTATCCACCTGGGCATCCAACATCTTAGACATATGGTAACAGCGCAACCCTATCATCAATCTTAAAGCATCTGCTATGGCATCTCAAGGCACCTGCAAAACCAAGATGCATGTTAGACCATTGAAGCTCAAAGTATGGCAAAACAAGCATACTTACATGGATCGTATGTGGTGGATTGAACTCAATCTCACTCCTCGCTGGCACTGAATAGAAGGTCTCATAAGGATGGCCTGTCTCATCATAAATGAAGACTAAAGGGTTCTATGGCAACATCAGTCGACCTTCTATAAAGTCAGACAGACGCCCATATCCTGGGGGCACCTTTGGGTTACCCGACATTGACACCGGTGTGACAGCCTCAACTCCAGAATTAAAAGATCTTTTCGAGGCACCGTTACCTTGAGAACTACCAATGATTGGCAAACCCTGACGTCCACCTCTGCCTCAGGGAATATTAGATCTGACTCCAAACCAGCCTACTCTATCATACTGACCTCAGCACATAGAGAGTTCCACACACCCCATTAATCTTAGCTGAATGAAGATCGGATAGTCTACTGGTGACTCTGATAAGTGCTCCAGCCCGGGCATACCAGTGAACCCAGTAATCACCTCTAGGTCTGTATCAGTACATGAAGCCCAAAACATCACATGTGGTGGTGCAGTAGGCTTTACATGACTCTCTGGCCCCAACTGCCAATCTATCACATGCTCTCCAAGATAGAAGAGTCTACCTTCGAGACTTTCCAACAACATATGTTGCTCGTCCTTATGCATTGAACTGGATAAGTATCCCGGCCTCGGATGCATATTGTCCCAGGGATAGGGGTGCACCTATTCCAAAAACAATAAGAAAATAAGAACCTGCCCAGGTATTTCTCAAACCAGTTCAATACAGTTTAATGCTGATTAAATTGTTTCTTCTTACCTGATCCCAGGTTAAGTTGTTGAGGTGCTCCCTCTGCTCGTCCATCATGTAATCAAGTCTTTGACATGGTGCGATCCACGCTTACAGACGAGGAAAACCAAGCGGTAATCCCTGTGGGACCTCAGGCTCTGGCAGTAGCCTGAATTCATACGCCATGACCTGTAAAGTCAACACACACAGTCAGCAAGACTCAAGTAGATGTTACAATGATAGAATCAACAAAATTATGCTTACCTCTATGACTTGCCAGCAACCAATAAAATGGTCTCTGCAATACCGACTACAAAAATCCAAGCCTTGCATCAAGTGAGCTAGACCGACACTGCCCCAGTTATACTGCCCAATAGCATCCAGATTGTGAAGGGCCCATAATACAGACATGTGAATGTTGTTCCTGGTATCATTGAATAAAGTACACCTTAGTGCATACAACAGGAAACTACGAGTGTACTGTTCTGCAGAGATGGTCCTGCCCAGCCTCTCTACCAGCACTACCTCTCGGAGACAGTCATACAAAATAGTCTGTCCACCTCTCACATTAGGGAACACACCCAACAAAACAAAGATCATGTTATATGCCCAATGCGGTGATGTTAGCCTAACATCAAATGAAAGAGGCAGCCCAACACTCTCTAGCCCAGTAATCCCGGCAAAGATGCTCGGGGTGATAGCAATCTCATCCACAGGCAGATGGAAGGTGTGAGTGGAATCCATCCACCGCTCGATCATGGTAGTAATAACAAATCTATTACTCCTCCGGTCTACACCAGTAAAGCAAGAAATGTACAGACCAAAATAGCTCTGGTCCACTCTGGCGGTATCTCCCGAGGCAATAGGGGGTACCACTCATTGATCCCCCGAATGCTGCCAGTTCCAACGACTGTTCGCTCCCTCTACAAATTGCAAAACTCAGGTCAGTTTCAGACTAAAACTATAGAATAAATACAGTAATCATAGAGGTTCAGAGCTCCTCCTTTCTACCCTAAATGCACTTATTCATGCCTAAAATGCATAATCCCTCAAAAAATGGCTGAAAAACGCATGCTTCGACCCATTTTTCACTGTGATGTACGCTCCACATAACCCCATATGCACCACACATGAGTCATGTGCGCCACAAATGGTGTCATGTGTGCCACACATGGTAAAACCCGCTCTAAAAACACCATTTTTCATAAAACTGACGCGATAACCACTCACCTACCTAAGCCTAGCATCTACCTAGCACAAAATTCTAGCCAAACACAAGCCTAAACGTATCAAAAATAGCATAGAATTTGATTTTTGGAAAATCAAAAAAACCAAAAAACCGAGCCGAGTCACTGAAAACTCACCTTCTTGGGAGGAGCTCGAGACCGATGGGAGTCTATGGCAAAGGTTTCCGCTATTGGATCACCAAAACCAGCCCCAAAATAGCTGTGATAGGTCATGTGCTTGGTTAAAGCATAGCTCAGGATGGATTCAGGGTCTCGAGGGGTCGGTTGCATCTTAATTCCGACCATTTTCTCAAAAACACTAAATTTCTAATTTGGAAGTTGAGAGAAAATCAAGTTTTGGGGAGGAAATGAACCGATTTTTGAATTGAAACTTGCAAATTTAAAAATTTTCAAGGGATGTGCGTAGCACATAATGGAACACGCACCGTACACAGCAATTTTTGCTAATATGCGCCTACCACTGTGCATGCATGCTAATGTGCGCCACCCCCACATTAAAATGCACATGAAGAATTAGGCCTTTGGCAAAAATTTCAGAATTTTTGGAGGTCGTTTGCTCCACCGAGCTCAATTTTCACGAGCCGCAGCGTGTGAAAAATCCAGAAATTTAGTCAGAATGCAGCAGACTGATACTCAAAAATTCAGGTATTTTTCCTGGACCCTTTCAATACCAATTCCATTGACAAATTGTTTTCCTATGTCTTGTAAAGACAGGAAATTGATCCAGCAGACGATCAAAAACAATCAAGCCTTTGACTTCTAGTCAAGCATTTTGACTAGATTGTGTTGCATTCCGGCAGAGGGTCTCAAATGCAAGCTTTGGAGACAGACAACACTTGTTTGATGGTGCGAGAATAAGATATGACGGTTGATCACCCTGACCCAGCAGAAGGTCACCTCTGGTTTCGCTATAGAACCACCCGATCCAATAGAGATCACCAAGTCGAGCCCTTGACTGCTAAATCCTAATGCATAGGCATCTGAATGCTGACTTCAGATGAATTACTCGCAAGGAAGCCATCGGTCTCGCAGTGACCATCGATCAGCCCTAATCGGAGTAGTCTGGACACTGGGCCCCTAGTAATGAAGCTGGGGTACTTATATTGGTCAAAACCATAGATCAGAAATGTCAAAGGCCCAGCAGAGGATCCTAAAAGCTGTTTCAGAGATATCTGACATTTATATGATGGCGCAAGAATAGACCCAGCAGATGGTCGTCCAAGTCTCGCAGTTGACCATATGATCCAATAGTGATCACAGAGCCAAGCCTTTGGTTCCTAAATTCTAGTGCATAGGTACCTAGATGCCAGCTCCAGATGATTAACTCATGACGTTGCCATTAGTCCCATTGGGGACCATTGATCAGCATTGATCATCTAGCCCAAGCACCAGGCTCCCATTGGTAGAATTGGGATTATTAGGTTAGTATTGATCTTCTAGCCCGAGAACCGGGCTCCCACTGGCAGAATTAGGATTTAAGCCTCAACGCGAGCACCCCTACGAGTCAAGTACGCTTCCTACTCCTTATGAAAAGTCATGTTATGATCATATCGCATTTTGATGACTTACGCAGGTGTCGCCTGAAAATGGTTCTGATCAAGGGGCAAACTGTTGACCCTGACTTTTCACACTCGTGCAATTTTGGGTTTCTATTGAGTCGGCTTGGTTTTGATCATCGATATCGACCTCGATTATGCACATAGGCCTTTGTGTCTTCCTCTGTGTATTTTGGTGCACAGAACACCTCAGAAATGGTGGGGCCCACCATGGCACCTGGCGGGACCCGCCACCTATTCTGAGTGTTCTGTACATACAAAACACACTTCATTGTTGCCTACGTAAGGCAAAACACTTGAAAAGTAAAGTATTACATTTTTGGCTCTGGGCACTATTCACCATGAATAGTGCATAGGTGGGGCCCACTAGGTAAAAGCGGGGCCCGTAGCCCCTAATAACCTATTCTGTGTATTCTTTACTTACATAATACATTTTCCTGTTGCCTTACACTATGCACAACACTTGACATCACAAATGCCATCTTAAGGGCCCATTACACTATGGGGCCCACCCAGACAATAACGGGGCCCGCTGCCCCTGATTAACTTATTCTGAGTATTCTGTACTTATATAATACATTCTCTAGTTGCCTTACGTAAGGCACAACGCTTGGCACTGTAAATGCCATCTCCTGGGCCTACTACACTGTGGGGCCTACCTAGGGTATTAGCGGGGCCCGCTTTCCCCATCAGCCTATCCTATGTATTTTGTACTTACAGAATACATTTTACTATTGCCTCACGCAAGGCACATCCCATGGCATCCCGAATGCCACATTTCTCGGCCCACTATGCTGTGGAGCCCGCCAAACACTAGTGAGACCCACTTCCCACTATAGTTCACTTTGATGCATTCTGTATGCACATAATACATCCTACCTGCTGCCTTACCTAAGGCAAAGTGCTTGGCATGCTATTTGCCACATTCTAGGCCCTTTTATACTGTGAGGCCCGTCGAAGCACTATTCATCATGAATAGTGCATAGGTGGGCCCACCACCCAACTTGGCCTATTTCAAGTGTTCTATGCATACATAACACATTTTCACTAATACCTACACGAGATACGACCTTCTGGCATGCCGAATACCATTTTGGGCCGAAATAGGGTCGCAAACCCTAAAATGGGCCTATTAGTCGAAACTCGATGTTCGAGGCCGAATTTGAGAAAACTTATAACTGAAAAGTTTCTCAAAATGTCTATTGCACTTCAGTTGACATATGGAACACATCCAGTTTTGCCTGTACAAGCCGGTGCGCATAGGGTAAAAAT
The DNA here is from genome assembly GCA_948192965.1 of Dalechampia spathulata. NCBI lineage: Eukaryota > Viridiplantae > Streptophyta > Magnoliopsida > Malpighiales > Euphorbiaceae > Dalechampia > Dalechampia spathulata. The sequence continues at coordinate 8,514 of CANYBF010366207.1, forward strand.
GCAATGTGCGGTGCACATCGCCCTATGTGCACCGCACGTTGCATAGTAAAGATGTTTGGTCAGCAGCCTTCTCGGGACCGAATTTGGAAAAGATTTGTTCTACAAAGTTGTTCCTCATGTCGAATAATGCTTATATGCTCGGGGCAGACATCCCGAAGCAACCACAGTGGGCCCCACACAATGGGTCAAAAGGTGATGTGCGGTGCACATTACCTGATGTGCGCAGTACATTGACAATGTATGGCACACATCACATGATGTGTGGCACACATTGCCTTTGGAAATTTTCAAATCCGGGCAAAAATTACAAAATTGCCATGCCTAAAAATTGCTATATAAATATAGAGCTTGGGGTCTGTATTTTGGATTCCGAATTTGCTCCAAAAGCAACCTAAAACACTGCCAAAATTTCTCCAAAATTAATTAAACACTTAATTAATTAAATCCTTAGGATTTAGAGATAAAATTGGCTTAGTTAGGCTCCCTAAGCACAGAAGGAAGCCAGATCAAGGAAGAAAAGCTGCTGGAATAAGGTAAATTTCCCTCTTTTCATCAATTTTCTTGATTATGTCACTATGTGTGGCACACATGAGGTCATGTGCTGCACACATCACCCCAAAAATTTCTAGAAAATGCTATTTTTCTCCCGTTTTCGCTCGATTTTTCTCCAGATCTGGCCAATCCAAGGCCATTCAAGGCTTTTCCATGCCTTGGATGTCTTGAATCTACCCTAAATCTAGCCAGATTTTAAATAATTTTAACTTTAAAATTGTTTTTCTTGATTTGGATGCAATTCCATAAGCAAAAATCCATTTTCGGGTCCAATCTACCTAGATCGGGGTTGGATCTAGGGTTTCTGCTGAAAATTTTTTGATTTTCCTTCTGTTTTCTCTGCCATGTGCGCCACACATGTGCCCATGTGTACATCATATAGCCTATGTGTGGTGCACATTGGCCTATGTGTAGCGCACATAGGTCTCAGTTTTCAACGAAAAACCCGATTTTTGCCCGAACCGCTTTTAGATTTGACAAAACCAGCAACTCCAGTGGTTTTTCCATGGAATCGGGGTTTCGGATCTATCAAATATTGTCCAGATCTACTTGATTTTGGCTTTAAAATCATTTATTTCAATTAATTGCTTAATTAATTGTTTGGTTTGCTAAACCGGAGGCCGATTCATGCTCAAAATAAGGTACTGTCTTCATTAAAGTTGCACATTTTTGTCTGTAGATCATTTCTGTACTAACAGATTTAATTTTCTTGTAGATTGGCCTTTGATGTGCACAACACACAGCCTATGTGTGGCGCACATCCCTCGCATTTTTCCAAAAAAACCATATTTTAGATCGTATTTTGGTCATATTTTGACGTATCCAGTGGTATTTTAGTCTCACAGTGACTTAGTATTCTGGATTGTCATAAAATAATTTTTACATAATTAATTTTGGCCTCAAAATTAATTTTTACGATAAAATGCTATTTTTACTCGTAAAAATGCAGTTTTTGAAAGGATTGGAATTAATTGGTCGTAGGGCTATCTCCAGTATTTTTTTTTGTGATAATAGTCCTCCTGTGAGCGTACGTATCCGTTTCTCGGCTTTTCCGGTTTTTACAGGTTTTAACTTTTGAGAAAAACGGGACATGTGTGGAGTCGCCACCTAGTTTGTTTCTATTAATCCAATTGAATTAAATTTGAAAACTAGGAAATAAA
>CANYBF010366292.1:0-12476 GCA_948192965.1 Dalechampia spathulata
CATTTTGGACGGACCAAACGGGGGGCAAACGGTGTGCCCAAATGGCAAATGAATATGCAAAATTTCTATATGCAACTTACTCTTAGGAATGGAAGCTTAAATGAAGCCATTCTGATACCAGAACAAGTCGCAATACGTGCCCAAAGTGGGCACCGGAGATAGCCTGTGCAGGCTATCCCAGAAATCTATTACGAGCAGCCATTTTGGATGGACCAAACGGGGGGTAAACGGTGTGCTCAAATGGCAAATGAATATGTGATATTCATGTCTGCAACTTACTCTTAGGAATGGAAGCTTGAATAAAGCCATTCAGATACCGGAAAAAGTTGCAATACGTGCTCAAAGTGGGCACCGGGCATAGCCTGTGCAGGCTGTGCCAGAAATCTGTTACGAACAGCCATTTTGGACGGACCAAACGGGGGGCAAACGGTGTGCCCAAATGGCAAATGAATATGTGAAATTCATGTTTACAACTTACTCTTAAGAATGGAAGCTTGAATAAAGCCATTCCGATACTGGAACAAATAACAATACGTGCCCAAAGTGGGCACCGGGGACAGCCTGTGCAGGCTGTCCCAGAAATCTGTTATGAGCAGCCATTTTGGATGCACCAAACGGGGGGCAAACGGTGTGCCCAAATGGCAAATGAATATGCAAAATTCATGTCTATAACTTACTCTTAGTAATGGAAGCTTGAATGAAGCCATTCCAATAACGGAACAAGTCGCAATACGTGCCTGAAGTGGGCACCGGGGACAGCCTGTGCAGGCTGTCCAAGAAATCTATTACAAGCAGCCATTTTGGACGCACCAAACGGGGGGCAAACGGTGTGCCCAAATGGCAAATGAATATGCAAAATTGATGTCTGCAACTTACTCTTGGGAATGGAAGCTTGAATGAAGCCATTCTAATACTGGAACAAGTCGCAATACGTGCCCGAAGTGGGCACCGGGGAAAGCCTTATTTTGCTATATGATACGCGCATAGTGCTATACACCCAATTCATGTATTTCACCTCGTATAGGTGAAATGTAAATGTAATGCATGTCACATATCAACTGAGATGCAATCGACATTCATAGTCACTTTTCAGTTTTGAATTTTGCCAAATTCGTCCCCAAACGATGAGTTCCTTTAATGGGCCCATTTTGGGTCCATAGTGCCACATGGCCAAAATGTGGCATTTAGCCTGCCATACATCGTGCCTTGCGTAGGCATCAATGAAAATGTGTTCTGTGTGTACAGAACACTTAAAATGGGCAAAATGGGTAGCGGGGCCCAATATTGCCTTTGGTGGGTCCCACATATGCACTATTCATGGTTAATAGTGCCTAGGGCCAAAAATGTAATATTTTGCATTTCAAGTGGTTTGCCTTGCGTAGGCAACAGTGAAGGGTGTTTTGCATGTATATAATACTCAGAACGGAGAAATGAGGGTGGTGGGTCCATGGGAAGCCTACAGAGGCTTATATGCAATAATCGGGGTCGATACGGGGACTAAAATTGAGCCGAATCAACAGAAGCCCGAAATTGCATGATGGTGAAAAGTCAGGGTCAACAGATATCAATCATATTTTAGTAATATTTTAAAACTCTATTAATTCATACTTAACCTCATATCATTTATCATAATCAAAACCCAATATTAGTTAACTAAAATCTTTAATTAACTTATCTTATAACCAGTAACCATATAAATTATATTCTGACTTAATTATTCTGCTGTTATTTATACTTAGTTTCAGGTCTAATAACATTAAATATGTCTACTCAATACTAAATCACTAACTTATTTCATAAATATGAAGTTAATTAAGTATGTTTATTCTATAATTAATAGTGTACTTAAATCCCTTAGTATTCTGTTACTCTTATTTAAGTCCTTAAGTAAAATCTCATCATAACAGTATCATATCTCTTAATTATTTACTTAATAATCATCTTAAAACATTAATTATTCTTAAATCAATAATCATTTAAATCCACATAACAATTATAGCATATGTTTCATTTAAAATCTCATTAACCTTAGGCAAGCATTCTTAAGTTTCTTATATCATAACTTAACTTAATTCTATAATTCCATTATTAACTTAAATAAACTTTTAATAACACTTATGATACTTAAATATCCTTTTTATTACTTAATTTAAACTCACTATAAGTCATATTCATTCATCTCAAAGTATACCTCATCATAAGCTTAACTTGAATCAACTTTCTTTAGCTTATATTAATCTAACATATACTATTTATTATAACTTAATTAAACCTTTAAAATACCACTTATTCATTTAATTTACATATCATTTTGTCCATTCTTCTCAATATGGCTGAATACTCATATATACCTTATCATTTAAATTTCAATTCTTCTAAAATCCATTTTAACTCATTTTACTTAATATTAACTTAATTATTCTTTATTTTTCCTTCATTTAAACTTTAATTCTTATGTCATATCATTTAATTAACTTAAAATATTTCATAATTTATTATTTTCAAAGTCCAAACATATTAATAATGAAAATTAGACCTTAATATGACCAACATGCTTATCTTATGCTCTTTTAAGCCCATATTCATATGACTTCCTTATTAACTTAACATTAAGACTTTATTAAACCTTAATTAGAAGAAATTTTATTAAGTCATGCTTAAACTTTACCATTTAATTCGAATTTATCAAATCATATTCTCTTTAAATGACATTAAACCCTTAATTCATCTATTTTAGCTCATCTTAAGCTTATTTTTCTTATTTTCATTATCATTAATCTTTTATTTTTATTAAATTATCACCTTAATCTCATTTTAAATTCCCAAGCAGCAAATTATTCTTTAAATGTTTTGGCTAAAAATGAAAATCCATAACACACATACCCACACAATCATCCAATGTTTTATTTCATGTATATTTACAATCCTAAGCCTTCTAATCACCAAATCAAAACCAAAATCCATTAAAAAAATGAGTACCATTCGGCCAACAACCAAAAATTCACCAAAATTCACAAAACAAATGAATCTATCACTAACTCATACTTACCAACTCACCTTCAAACTATATAACTCATATCTTTACTAAAATGACCTCTTTGGCTTCTATGCTTTGGATTTTATATGATTCTTCACCAAATGACTTCTTCTTTGTAAATTTATAACTCAAATCAACATGCATACATTAAAATAAGTTAGATCATAATAAAGAAAGAAGACTTGACAAATAGAAGGTTCAGTTTTTTTATCAAAACTTATGAATCTTTATGATTTGTAAATAGAACTTGAAGATCTATGAAAGAAGTGGTTTGGCCATTATTGAAACAAAGAAAAATAGAAAGTTTATTGGCCTTACCTTGAAGTACTCACATAGAACTAGCTAAATCATGAAGAATCCAAACCAAAAAGGAGTTGAAAAACAAGCAAATTGCAACTCATAAAAGGAATAGCTTTGGTTTTTAAGCTTCAAGGAAAGAAGCATTCGTTCACCATTTGAAAGATAAATAAATGAAGCTATTTAAACAAAAACTTAAGTTAAACACATTTACCTTGAAGTATACTAGAGTTTAGAAGAAAACAAAAGCAAAAGAGTTTGGCCTTGAAGCTTCAAAAGAACATGCATGTACCTCTTTTTGAAAAATAAGTAAAAATGGAAGTCTTTTACCTTTAGTTTATGTTATTTATTCAAAGTTTATAAGATTCATAAAGTTACAGAAGAAAGATGGAGTAGGAATGAGGAGGGTTTCAGTTGGTTTGATAAAAATGAAGAAGATTAGGTTAGATAGAAGTGAGAGGCTTAGAAAGAGATAAGATATGAAAGAAGATAAGAAGAAAATGAATGAATGGAAAGGAAAGAAGATAGGATTTTGGCCAAATGATGTTTCAGATGTATTATTGAGTCAAATTAAAGTTAAATGAGAAAGAAATTTGGATGAAATGAAGTCTATTTGGACAGATTTCCAATTTAGTCCCTGTATTCTTCTAAAATCATAACTTAGCCCCTATACATATATACTTGTATTTTACTTAAATCCATCAATCAAATTCCTTAAATTTTGTATTATACACTTAAATAATACCTGAATACACCTTATTTTAATTACAAATACTTCCATCAATTTCCTAAATTAATTAAATACAATTTTTACCTTCTCTCTCCATCCACTTACACTAAAATCCAAAACTACTTTTTCAATTACCTATACACTTTTACAAATACCAATCCCACTTCCATTTAATTATTCTTTTTAAAATATATTCTAAATTATTATATTTACATTCATATTTATCTATTTATTATCTTCCATAACATTAATTTTCTCATTTTCTCACTTATGATATCATCTTGGTCATTTATGACATCATTATGACATCATGATGAAAAATACTAATTATACATTTCTAATATTTAAAATTTTTATTATATATACTTCATAAGACCTTATTAATTCATAATTTCTTATTTCTAAGAAAAATTAATTTAATTTCATTCACTTATATCATCATCACCTAATTATGACATCATAATTAATCCAAATTTCAATTTTGCTAACTTTTGTAAATATCTAATTTAAGTTAAGACAAGCACTTTGAGCATAGTTAATCAATCAAATTCAATGTTTTTAACATAGAAATCATCGATTTAGTGCCATTCAAGGGTCGTTTTAGTGGTTTTCATCAAAATTTCAATCTTCAACTTTAAAGCTATATACTCTAATCTTACCATATACTTATCATCATAATCATAATCTCATGTCATTTTCACACCAATAACATATAAAATATATCATTTCAAGACATCTCATGAATGCAAAGTGTGTGCTCGTTTCAGGATGTGACATAATATGACATAGTGGCATATGACACAGGATAGTTATGTGTGAGGTGACATGTGATATGACATATATTATGGCAAACATAATAGCAAACTGAAACCATCTACGTAAAATAAAACTTAAGTAATGGCGAATGAAAGGGATAGGAGAAATAAGGGGATACATGGGAGATATATAAATAATACAACTTAAGGAAATAATAAAATAGAAACCTATTCTATTATAATGGGGTCTTTATTTTTACATAAATTCAAGATGTGTAGTAACATCTCTTGTACTTTAGGAAATTCTCAAGTAGGATGAGCATAGGGATTTTAGTAAGTCAAGATTTTCATTAATCCTAATTATTTAATTAGGTGTTTTTTTAATTTTGAAAGAGTTAATGCCTTGGAATTAAAATGTTTTTGTTATATGATTGATGGTTATAAGGATAATAACCAAAGGGTGTTTATATGAGCCTTGGAAGATGTGTCAACCCTATATTGGCAATGTGAGACAAATTCCCTTTCTTTTAACTATGCTTGTTGGAGGTCCACCAAGGATGCCATCTTACATGAGCTCAATGGTAGGCGTACTGTAGGCCCAAATGACATGTGAGGATACAAAGTTCATGTATAAAACTTAATCTCAGGAATGGGAACTCATATCTAGCCATCCTAATAAGAAAACAAGTTGCAACACATACCTAAAAAGGATAACTAAGCATGTGCATGTAGGGGGCAAAACTATTATTATTATCACTTAACATGAAACCATTAGGTTATGTCATATACACTTTCTTAAGCAGGTTTTAATCAAAGAAAGTTATTTTCACATCCATTTACCAAATATCATAATCATAATAAGCAATAGTAACTAGTAATATTCTAATGGATTTCAACGTAGCAATAGAAAAAAAAGGTATTATCATAATAAACTCCTTGTTTATGATGATATCTTTTTGCAACCAACCATGCCTTGTAAGTAACCACATTGCTATCCATGTCAGTCTTATTTTTGAAGACCTACTTACACCTGATAGGCTTAATCCCTTCAAGTGGATCTATCAAAGTCTACACTTGATTTTCATACATGGAATTCATTTCTAACTGCATAGCCTTTAACCATAAATCACATTCTAAACTCTTCAAAACTTCTTCATAGTTAAAAGGCTCATTATTCTTGACTAGTAAAAATTATTTAATTTCATGAATTAGAAAACCATGTCACTAGTACATTCCTTACCTTAGTTAAGCATCTTGGAACTTGTGTTTTAACAAATTCTATTATTTCATGATCATCATCATAAAGAGAAATATCAAGATCTATCAGTTATGAAACTTCATATTGTGATTGTTGAACTTCATCAAGTTTAATTTTACTTCTATTCTCTTCTTTTAAAAGAAAAGTCTTTCTTTAAAAAGATAACATGCTTTGAAATAAACATCTTTTATTTCAAAGTTAAAATAAACACCTTTTGTTTCAAATGATGGTAAAAAAATATCCAATAGTTTCCTTTGGATATCTTATAAAAATAGCACTTGTGAGATTTTGGTTCAAGTTTATTTAACATTATCCTCTTCATATAACCATAACATTCCTTTATTTTCATATAAGAAAGTGTAGGTTTCTTATTAATGCTACATCTCATATGGAGTAATTTTAACCAACTTAGATGGAAATCTGTTCAAAATATGAATAATAGTTTCCACCCCCATAACAACTTGATCAAACCTGCAAGATTCATCATGAACCTAACCATGTCTAACAAAATCTTATCCCTCCTTTTAGACACATCATTATGTCATGGTGTGTAAGGAGGAGTCCATTAAGATAATATCTCATTATCACTTAGATAATCTTAAAAACTCTTAGCTTAAGTATTCACCTCCTTCGTATGATTGAAGAGTTTTAATACTATTACTAAGTTTCCCAACTTCATTTTTGAATTCTTTAAACTTTTCAAAAGCTTCAAATTTGTATTTCATTAAATATGAACATTCATATCTTAAATAATCGTTAATAAATGTAATGAAGTATTGATATCCACCTTTAGCATGAGTAGACATAGAACTATATACATCAAAATATATAAGTTTCAATGTCTCCTTAGCTCTCTCACCTTTTCACTTAAAAGGTAATTTTATCATCTTATTAAGTAAATATGACTCACATGTTTCAATTCATAATCAAATGATCTTAAATTACCAAGCTTATATAATTTAGACATATGATAATTGTTTACATGTCCAAGATGACATTATCAAAGATAAAGTGGATTTAGATTATCACTCTTGAATCTTTTTATTTGTATGTTATAAATGAGGTTAGAATTATTTAGTACATATATCCTATTAAATATGTTTACAGAATATAATAAACAATCTTTATCATTAATGGTAATATTAAAATCTTATTTAATAATACAAGATACTAAAATAATATTATAATATAAATTTGGAATGAAATAATATTTATTAAGTTCTAAAATAAGTCTAGAAGCTAAACTTATTACATAAATGCTTACAGCTACAATAACCTTTGCTCCATTGGCAACTAGGATGTTTAACTCACTCTTGTTCAGCTTTTGTTTATTGGTTAACCCCTATACATCTGAACATAAGTGAGATACAAGGCCAATGCCTAACACAACTCTCATTATCATATACATCATTGATATTAACCTTAAGAACATATATACCTAATGAAGAAGGATTATCCTTCTCCATTATAGCTAGGTACTGCTTGCAGTTCCCTTTCTAGTGGCCATCAACATCATAACAGTTCCCTTTATGGGGTTTTTTTACCAACTTTCTTTTTATTCACCCTACCCTTAGGTTTGAGTGTTGGCTTCTTACCCTTCTTATCATTATTACCTTTCTTAGGCTTAGAAGAGCTCACTACTATCGTAGCCTTAAAACTCTTCTTATTGACCTCTTAAGCAAACTTCAGCAATTTAATAAGCTTAGGAATGATAATATCTACTTGGTTCATTTGATAATCAAGCATAAAATGTGAATAGCTATCATGCAATGATCATAAAATAAGATCAATATAAATCTCATTATCAATCCCAAAGCTAAAGGACTTCAACCTTTGTATATACCCTTGCATCTTCAATGCATGCTACATTACAAATGTACCGTCAACCATTTGACACCTAAAAAGTACCTTAGTGATATCAAATCTCTCGAATCAAACCTTTTCTTCAAAAAAGATCCCTTAAATGAAATGACATAGTGTTAGCATCCATATGCTCATAACATTTTTAGAGATCATTCTCCATGGAAGCATGCATGATGATGTTACAAGTAATATCATTATCATCTATATACTTATTATAAAGCTTGAATTCCTCTTTAGTAGAGGTGGGTATAGGTGTAGGTAGGAAAGCTTGATCTAGTACATCGGTAAGCTTTTCACCTCTAAGAATGATTCTTATTTAGCAAATCTAGTCTATGTAATTGGATCTATTGAGTTTGTTTTGGAGTTTATTGTAAAGATCAATTTTACTTGTCATTTTGTAATCTGAAACAAAAATAAGTATGTTAAATTCTATAGCATCATGTCTAAAATATAATTAGATCTTTAATCAATATTTTTATTTTTTTTATTTTTTTTTTCAAATTAATAGCCCTTAACTATTAATCTGAGAAAGTTTCACTTTACCTTCCTTAATGGGTTAGAATCCAATAATCATTAAAAGTTAACATTGGGTATGCTTAGTAAATTATCTTTTAATATCAAAAGGTAGACATCTCATGTCAATCGCATCTTAATATGAATATTTATCCATTGGATCATTAACTCTTGATGCACATGTAATGTTATTACATTTTCTCCTAATCTTGCGTATAGAATCATCCACCTTAAGTATGCTCAACAAATGAATGACTTTATTTAAATCTTAGCCATTTTCAAAATCAAAATGCACTCTTTGTCAAGTAAGCTTGAGTATGCCCAATAACTTAACATGAAATATAACACTTTATTTTAATTAGTTAAATTGAAGGCTTATAGATTTAATATTAACTTTGAGGATTTTCTGTAATTTAAAGGTCTCATCATATAAGGCAGGTATAGTATGATTTGGTACATTCATGCTTGATCCTAGCTCATAAGCATGCACATATATTGCATACCTAACATTTATATATCATATTGGTCATGGACTTGAGCATGTAAATAGGTCATACCTAGATTATGCATGAGTTATAACCCTAAAAATTTTTTAAATATATCTAATTGATTAAAAAATTTTATCTTAAAGTACTCCCTTTATCTTCTTGTAACTACTTATTCAATTTGCTTCATCTTCTTACATCCTATGTAATCAAATTATATATTTATATAAGAAATCTCAAGTTACATTTAATAAGAGTGGATGAGAAGAGAACTTACATAAGAAAGTGGGATGAGATAGGACATGCATGCCCTATTTACCAAAAAGGGAAGAAAACATATGCATATGTTCATTCCCATATATCTAAGTCCATAACCACCATCATGCATACCATTCAACCATACATCCATGCATCCATAATGCAATTGAAAATGATTCAACTTTTGCATTGGAATTGATTCAATTTGTTTAAACAAACATTTTATTTAAATTTGCATATAGAGCTTACTTGGATATTGCATGTCATGTGGATTTTGGAAAATGGTTTTTATGTTAATTGTTTGAAAAATCATCTAAATTAATCATTTACATATTTATAATTCCAATCTCATTAATTACAAATATGTAATATCTTTTAATTAAATCATATTCAATTAAAGATATTTAATTTAAAGTTACCATTTTGGGTTAAAACATTTGCTTGCATTGATCTCCCATGAATAAGTTATTTAATCATATTAAAAAACCATTCATATAATAATATATTAATCATTTAAACATATTTAAATAATAATATATCTCATAAAATCATAATTTACAATCAATAAAGCAAACAAGCATAAAATGCATATTATGTGCATATGATCACCATTTAAAAATAATTTTGAATAAAATATCAATTGACTTCAACAAGTTATAAAATTTTCCAAATCAAAACTTCAATGAATCTAATTTATTAAAATAAAATTTAGCAAATAATTCCACAAGTTTAAATCATATAAAAACAAGAATATTGAGTTGATCATCCTATGTAACATCTTATGTACATATCATTTTGTATTCTAATTAAAGCATATTTAATTCAAATAAAAATTAAATTAAATTATTCTAAAATCATGTTGACACATTATCAATATGATCCATATCATGTTTAACAATTAAACATACAAAAAACATAAATTTAGCAAGAACAACTTGCATGAATAATTTTACAATCAAACAATGATATATGCATGAAATAGTAATTTTATCTCATAAATTTTTCACATAACCATGCAATATTTTTTTATAAAAATCAAGACACTCAATAACAAATGTTTAAAATTTGGTGAAAAAATTGAAACTATAAGTAGTTCACAATATAAAATGTTGTAAACCTCCAATGTGCAAGAAAACCAAAAATCAATAATTTTCATGAATGATTGCATATAACAATTGCTCTAATACCAATTTTAATTTAAAACATGAAATTTAGTAATGGAATAAAGAATTTTAATTTTTCACATGGAAATGATCATATCTATGTAACCATTCATTCAATTCTAATCAAAAGAGGACATGGCAAATAGATTAAGTAACACTTGCTTTCTTGTTATCTACTTCATTCTTAATTTGCAAAAAGGTTGTAACAAAACTTTTCATAATCCTCTAAATAAGTGGATCTCTAAACTACACACACACAAGATATAAGAATAGATTTCTAAACTGTCACATCCATTTTAATTATCGTTATCTTAATTACAATCATGGTTAAGTTAGACTTTTTTTGGATTATAAAAACTAGACTTTTTAGGATAATTATTAAGTAATTAAGATTGATAGTTAATAGACCGAATTGATGTTCAAATGATTTTACTACAAATATAGATATTAATTTTGTTAGTAAAGAAATGAAAAAATATAGCAATAAGGCAATTAAGAAATGATTTGTCATATTTATATTGATTATCACTAATTTTAATCATGGTTATGATTATGTTTAATTATAATTATGATTCTAACAACTAAATATTAGTATAATTAGTGAATAATTTAATAAAATTAATAATGTGTGTGTTTTCTCACCTGTATATATATGTTTATTACCAACATTACCTATGTTTACTAACTAGCAGTTAAGAACTAAAACATTGAATGAAAATTGGTATGTTCAATACATATGTTACCTTTAAGAAAATGGTGGTGGTGGTCTGCCTTTATATGAACTACCAAAGGTGCAACCATTCTACTAATAAAAAGTGTGCTCTTATATATAATTTAATAATTACTCAAGATTCAAAAAGAGAGCAAGATGTGTTATTTATAACAGAACTGTATGATGTGTGCTTATAAGCTGGTAAAAGGGCATTTTGTGTTAGATAATCTATGTATTAAAATTTGATGCATGAAACATTTCTACATAATTCTTGCCAAAATTGGAACTGAATCCAAAGAGCTAATTTAGAGAGAGAACTATGAGTTGTACCAGTTCTTGAAAATTACCAGGTATAAATAATTCTTAAACATGGAAACTACTATTATGATATTGAAATTGATGTATGGAAGATAAAGCATTCCCACTTGTTCAATAATAAAATCTTAATGTTAACTATGGATAAGATAAAGAGAAGATTTCCCATAGAACCAGAAACTATGGATAAATGCCATATGTTTATTCTAGAAGATGGTACACACCATCTTTATTTCTTGTTGGATCGCTTACCATCTTTGAAGGAGGGACAAAATCATGAAGGAATCCGTTAATGGACCATATTAATTATGCACTATAACATGGAGGTGTTTGAACTCATGTTGGGTGGGAAGTTCATAATTTAATAACCTGGGTAAAGAGAGATAAAGCTAATGCATTATAACTAACCTCACAGCTATCCAATTTTCAATTCAACTTTGATTATGTGTATATGGTTTGGTTGCGCATGATCTTAGGAATTTTATAGATATAATTTCTTTCTAGGGAAAAGCTTAAATCATGGTCATGAGATGCCTACATTAAGAACACTTACCAGGTTCAAAATTAAGAGGAAAAAAGGAGGGCATGACACTCACATATGTCTCATTGGTGTTGCTTACATTCCTGGTGTGAACATATGATGGCATAGTGTAGGGAAACACACTTTACTCCTATATTTTATGGCTTAAAAACTTATGACAATAAGTTATTAAAACATTAATTAATAAGGATGAAAATTTGGGTGATCAATAGAAGACAATTCTCCATATTACACAAGTTAAATATACATATGTGCATCAAATATTAAAAACTAGAAATTTTTTATTATGAAGGGTTAATTGTTAGTGTATGCTTAGAGCATCATGTGTATTTGTACTATACGTTTTTCATTAATAAAGTCATTATTCATTATATAGTACAATGTTTTGAATAAACTTGTTTTACTTGGAGTATTAAACTATATATTGAAGTCCATGATATTGGAACAGTGCCGAAGAATCCATAAAGAGTTTATGGAATGAGATTCTTATTGTATGCAAATGTTCAATATCTAAATATCCCTGATCATAGTATTAATAAGAATGGACAT
>CANYBF010366293.1:0-10728 GCA_948192965.1 Dalechampia spathulata
GTTTGCATACTTATGTTTCCTCTTCATTTTTCATGCAACCAAATTGCAATTTCTTCATTCTAACACCCTATTCCATCTTAAATTCATGCATTCTTATAATTTATTTACTCATACCAAATTTTAGAGGCCATATACGAAAAATGACAAATTTGGGCAACAACTTTTTTTACATTTCCTTCTTTGTACCATTGCATTTCTAATGCAAGTTTGACATTCTAATTCACTTCCATTTGCACTCAAATTGCACAATCAATATCTCAACACATAATTTAAGTATTTCAGTTGTAATAATCAAGCTAAAACACAATGTTTGCCCTTTATACTACAAGGAAATCATGCTTCCAAAACAAGGCAGCAAACATCCCATTCAAAATCACTACTCTTCTTTCACTTTCCTTCACCCTTTTCATATCTTTTAGAACATTTCATCACCCATATTCATCATTCACACATACATTATACAACATTATAAAAGTCCTTTGAACATAGGTCATCTAGGGTTTTTGATCACGTTAATTTCATACATGAATTTATTGAAAAATTACATCAAACATGCTAAATCAAGTGTGCTTAACAACATTCCATCATCAATTTAATCATATTCATGCATAATCTCCATGACCAAATTTTCCAACAGCCAAAAACTCAAATTCCAGCAAACCATAATAAGAAATAAAAACATATATAAGAAGAACTAAGTGCAAACAACTTCAAAAACATAAAATTCCTTCGAATTTACCTTAGGAATGATTAATCTTTAATTTGGAAGTCAAAAGAAGGAAAAAGGAAGAGAAATTTGAAGAATGGAGAGTGGAAGGTCTGCCATACGGGAATTAGGTTTACTAATTACGAATTTATGTATTTATTTTTAATTAACTAAAAAGTCAAGGAAGGGTCCAAAGTCACCATTCCATTGGTTCCTTCCTTTAATTACTCTTAATTATTATCTTATATCTTTTTATTAATATTTTTATACCATAAATAATATACATAAATACATACATTAATATACATCCATAAATACCTTTGATTTACTAAAATGCCCCCTCTTTCCATGAAATTACCAAAATGCCCCTACTTTCAACCTAACTTCTTTTTAACTCTAATTTCTTTTATGACTTCTAATATACATTCTAACATATACTTTCACATAAAATGACATGTTTAACATATCAAAACATTTCATTTCCTTTATGCTTTCATTTTAAAACATCATTTAAGGCATGTTTCATAAATCATTTAACTGACACATAATAAGGCATGAACATTGCACTTTCATCACTTTAATCATTCTAATTTATGTGTAAAATGCAAACATATAAGAATGCTATGAATGTGGATGTGACATAACCATACTTAATCTTTCAAAACTTAATTTAGTCCGCAAAACACATATATATGTGTTTTTTTTCCAAATGATTCGGCTAAAGAAAAACAAACTAGAAAAAGAAATAAATTTACAATTTCACAAGAAAGGAACAAAATAAATGAAATCGTAACAGCAACCCTTTACCTTCAACACCCATAAAAAAAACAAATCAAGAAATTAAAATTAAGAGAATTAACAGAATCGCACGAGATGCTTCACCCACCTTCAATATGCTTGTCGCCACCTATAACTCAATTAACCCAACAAATCAAACCTTCATATCTCAGACTTAAGAAAAATCTTACATGCAATGGAAAAAAGGAAGGATTGGTCGAAAAAACAGATGAAAAAAAGTTAAATGTTGCATCCAAAAGAACAGAAAAAGAAGAGGATTTCGGTATGAAAAATGCAAAGAAGAAAGAACGTTTTGTGTTGCTTGAATTTAGAATAACAGACAAGGAAATTATTGAAGAAGAAGATAAGAAATGAGAAGTGATGGTGGGGTGTTCGATTGGGATAAGAAAGTGACGCAGAGGAAGGAGAAAATAAGAGAATTATTTCATTTCTTATTTATTTATTTCCTTTTATATTATATATATATATTATATATAATATTATATTCTTTCAATCATATTAATTCATTTTATTAATACCAATATATATTTAATTACTACACTATTCTTACATTTATACATCTCTTATATATTCCATTTATATTAATTGTATATATATATATACGTATGCATTTCATTCGTATTAATTAATTACTTGAATTCCTTAATCATATATAATTATAACATCACATATATTGTTAACATAATTAATTTTATCTAAATTTATATTTCATTACATTTTACATACATACATATATTTTAATATACGAATGCATATACGTTCAATAAATTGTTTATTTCATTATCTTATATACATATTTTTACCCTTTCTTAATTCATACATAATTATTAAATTATGTATACTCCTTATACACTTATAATTTTTTTAATTCAACAAATACTTATACATATAATTTCATATTCGAGTTCTTATACATTAATTCAATTATTCTAATTATACATGCATAGGTACATTTTATTATTAAAATATACTTACGCTCAATTTATTGTCTTTATTAATCATACGTATGTATGTCAATTATTATTGACATCATATTTATTGATTTATCGGCATTCAGTGGATTAGCTAATTATTCCATATTGTAATCATGACATTTATTAATTTGCACAACTTTTATATTTTTCTATATCATTTATATATCACATAATGTCATGTCATAATCGTAATTAAGATCGTAAAAAAAATAATGCATATCAAAATTACTAATTTCATGTCATTCATGCATTTAATATACTTTTCAATCGTGCATAATCAAGTATTCATACTAATATATGCATATTTATTATGATCACATGCATTTCCATGCATACATAAATTATTACACCTCGATATACATGCATTTTAATTAATCGACCTAATTTTACACGATCGAACTTATTTTTCACACTCTACTTATTCTACGATCATCTTATCATCTTTCCTTGATTCTGAAAAATATTTTTTTATCATTATCATATATTTATAAAATATCACCTCGAAATGCATGTTTTCCCGTAATCTGATAGTATCGTCTAATTTTAATCATACAAGGAATAATTGTTCACCACTCAAATCATTATTATTGTATGCACTGAAAATTGAGGATGTGACACTTCAAACTCTTGTGATCTGTGTACATATAACATAGCTCACTATATAAATAATGTCGTCAGATTTTCAATACAAAGACAATTGCTTCCAACTCCAAATCATGAGTAGGGTATTTCTTCTCGTGTGGTTTCAACTATCTCGAGGCATAAGCGATTACTTTCCAATCTTGTATAAGAACACACCCTAACCCGTTTAGTGAAGCATCACTATAAATCACAAATGCTTTACCTGGCGTGGGTAATGTCAAAACTGGAGCTTGAGTCAAACACTCTTTTAATCTTTTGAAGCTTCTCTGGCATGCTTTTGCCCAGATAAAAGGAACATCCTTCCACAGTAACATCATTAAGGGCATAGCAATCATAAAGAATCCTTTCATAAATCTCCTGTAATATCCGGCCAACCCCAAAAAACTAGAGACTTCACTAATATTTCATGGAATTTACCAATTAAGCACAACTTCTATTTTGCTTGAATCCACTCTAATCCCTTCGGCTGAAATAACATGTCCCAGAAATGCCATCTGTTCTAACCAGAAGTCACATTTCAATAATTTACCATACAATTATTTTTCCTGCAGCCGTTCTAACACCAATCTCAAGTGTCTATTGTGATCTTCCTGAGTCTTTGAATATACCAAAATGTCATCAATGAACACCACAATGAATTAGTCTAGATAATCCATGAATACCATATTCATTAATGCCATAAATGCTACAGGGGCATTCATCAACCCAAATGGCATTACTAGGAACTCATAATGTTCATAGCGAGTCTTGAAGGCTGTTTTGCTCTGCTACCCTCTTTCACTCAAAGCTGATGATATCCCGATCTCAAGTTAATCTTTGAAAACACAACTGCATCTGTTAATTGATCGAATAGATCATCAATTTACGATAAAGGATATCTATTCTTGATCATCACCTTATTCAATTGCCTATAGTCAATACATATTCTCCTAGTACCATCTTTCTTCTTCACAAATAGTATAGGTGCACCCTATGGTGAAACACTCGGCTTGATAAAACCCTTATCTAGCAATTCTTACAACTGTACCTTCAACTCTTTCAATTCCGTTGGTACCATTTGGTAGGGTGTAATGGAAATAGGTTCGGCACCTGGTAACATCTCTATTTCAAATTCTACCTCCCATTCTGGTGGTAATCCTAGTAATGCATCTAGGAACACATCTGGAAAATCACACACCATTGAAATCTCTGTAATTTACATTCCTCTCTGTCTCCCATCTTTAACATGTGCTAATATCACATCATAACCCTGTAGCAACAATTTCTATGCTGTCACAGTTGAAATCAACCTAGCAGCCACTGATGGCACATTACCCATTACTTGTATTGTAGTACATTTCAGATGCTAAAGGGTTACTATTTTTTACTTACAATCAATCACTACCCTATACTTTGCTAACCATTCCATTCCCAATATAATATCATATTCATAAAAAGGCATTTCCACTAGGTCAGATAAGAAATAAGTATCATAGATAATCAAAGGATATTATCTATAAACTTTATTTACAATCACATCCCTTGCTAGTGGACTAGAAACAACTATCTCATAACCTGACCTCTCACATGACATATCAAGCAATTGGGCGAATCCCATGTTAATGTAAGAGTGTGAAGAACCAGAGTCAAACAATGCCAATACATCATGATTAAAGATGAGAACATTACCAATAACTACATCAGAAGCATGTTGATCATCACGTTGCACCAAATTATAAACTCTGGCAGGAGCCCTAATAGTTTAATTCACAGACCCCTGACTGGTACCATGACTTCCTTTATCACGGCCTCTACCTTGGCCTTTACCTCTCTTAGAGCTCTAGAAACCTCTTGAACTAGATCTAGGAGTCGGGTTTTATGGATAGGACCTATCTTCAAAAATAGTATGCACCAGTATATCATGACGTGCAGAACACTCTCTAGCATAATGATCAGTACCACCACATCGATAGCATAAATTGGTACCCATCTGACAAGCCCCATAATGTGCTTGATCATAAGTATGACATAAACTCAGTCCCGTGCCTGTACTACCACTGTGGAATGTAGATCTCCCACTTAGTGCTCATCGGGGTAGCAATGGCATAAAATCAAATGATCGTGGGGAAAATGAACCTCTGAACTTACCCCTATTCTGAAATCCCGATAAGAAACTTGACTCTTTAAATGGTCTCCTCACTGATTCAGAACGGGAACTCTCCTCTTGCATTGTGCATTCTTGGTTTAGCGCATTAGCCATCAAGGCTGAGAAATCTTTGTAGTTGAAGCCCTAAACTAATGTCCTGATTTGAACGTTCAAACCCTGTTCGAACCGTTTGCACCTTTCCCGACCAGTAGTCAAAATACTGATTGCATAGTAGGCCAACCTTGTAAACTCCCTCTCGTACTCCGTAACCGACTTATTCCCCTACTTCAAACTGAGGAACTCATGTAGTTTTTTATCCATGTAGGCAGAAAGTACATGTCACATCCACATGAGTGACGTGTCTGGTATACGTATAGAGGTTTGTATATGTATGTGTTTTTATATGATGATGTATTGTTGATGTTGTATGCATATGTATGTATGCATGCATGTATAGGTGGATGCATGGCATTGATTGTGATGTTGTTTGTGATGCTGTCACCTTATTGGGAAGCGTGACTTCTTGGTTGGATGAGGGGCAGCTATTCTGATGTGTTTAGGATGGGTTTAGAAGTGTTTTAGTAGGTACCAGGTGTGTAAGGGACTAAATGGGGGATGACCTGGTTTTCTAAGGCTCGGTACGGGTGTACGGATACCCGTACGAGCATACCAAGTTTCTTGGAGATGGTATGGGCATACCAAAAGGTTGTACGGCCATACTGTAACTTGCAAGAGAAGGGGTTTGTTAGGAAAATTAGGGTGGTACGGGCGTACCATTTGACGTACGACCGTACGGTTGCTCACAGGAAATCAGGGCATCAGGACTTTAAGTTTGGTATGGGCATACGGAGTTTTGGTACGGCCGTACGTGAATTAAAACCCCATTTTTAAGAGGATAAACTTATACTTTTCTTTGACTTTTCTTAAGTTTCTTCCTTCCAAACCCTTCCTAAACGTCCCTAACCCCTAGAATCAATCTTCCTTTATGCTGTGAAGCATGTAGAAGCTTGTTAGATAAGTCTAGTGCTTGGTCTATGAATTTAGACGCTAGAAGTAGCTTGATACAGGTTTGTGCTAGATTGAGTTTCAAGGTTTATTTACCTTTTCTTATGCTTTTAGGCCTAGTACGGCCAAGAGATTGATAATTGGGGATTCATTTCCTATATATGCTATGTGCTTATGATGTGAGCTTGATGATTGTTTAATATGCTATGCCCTGCTTGTATCTGTCTTACTATATCATTGTATATAGGCATAAACATGACATAAAGGATTGAGAATGAAAGAAAAGAGCGAGAGAAAAGAGGAAAAAGGCATGCTGGGTCATATATGATAGGATTCCATCATGGAATTGTATATTATATTGCCTCCTATGGGAGTTGAGTCTCGAGACATAGAGGAAAAAGAGGTTTAAGAACCCGGATAATAGTTGCCCTCCTTCGGAAGTTGAGTACTGGTACATACAAGGACCTAGCATGGTAGGAAATTGTGCACAATACAGTGAAAAGGGAAAGAATAGAAAAGAAAGAGGGGAAAAGGGGTGCAAGCATGACATTGCATTGATTTTATCTGGCTTGTGTATGTTTATGTGTTAACTACCACCATTGAGTTTTATACTCAGCATTTATCAATTGATGGACGCAGGTTCTGAGCCTACAATTGAGGGCCCTGAGCAGTGATCGTTTGTGTCGGCAAGGAGTCAAATTCGATCGTAATCCTATTCTCGAGGTGGTCCTGGACAGCCGAGCATACTCCATAGTTTTGTTTAGTTATTTAGTGTGGCTTATGTAGATCATTTAGCAGTAGTCTAATTGTATTTTGGTGGTGGGTTGTACAGTGATGTAATCGGACCTTCATATATTAATAAATACATTTTTATATAAGGAATTGTTCATACTATTGAATGTATATGGGTTGACCAGGGTTTTATTTTGTTATGTTGTGACTTTTACACCATCGGTATTTGTGTTATCCCCGTACGACATCTATTATGCAGGTATACATATCCCTTATAGTCTACATAGCGATTTTCCGTAGGGAAGGTCGTCGTGTATATTACGGGAGCATATTACTCTAGGTATGGGCTGGGTGTGACAGTACATATTTCTGACAGAGCTCCTTTTGAAAGTCATCCTAAGTCAGTACAGGAGGATCTACCATACTCTGGGGTATGGTCTTCCACCATTCGTACGTATCATCTTGCAATAATGAGATAGTATACTCGAATTTCACTACCTCAGAACACTTTAACTAATGTAAAACTTTCTGTGTCTGCTCTAATCACATCTCTACAACATGCGAGTCAATAGTCCCAACAAAATCAGTAGCTCCATAAGATCTTAATTTCTTGAAATCCATCTTGTACTCCTCTCTCGGTTCTACTGGAGGTGGAGCTGGAGCTGCAGGTAGAGTCTGACTCTGTGTTTGCAGATAGCGAAGAAACTATGTAAACTAAGTTACCATAGGATCTACCACTGAAGCATCTGCCCGATCAACTCGAGGCACCCTCTCATTGGGTTCTCCATGTCCTTCCTGTCCCGGTTGCCTCTCAACTCTATCCCCTGTTTCTGATGAACCCTCTTGAGGATTAAAATTACCCCCACCTTCCTCGCTAACAATAATTGCCTGGTCTATCATTTAACCTAGTATGTAATGCGTAAACATAGATCATAATGGTCAACACTAGTAAGGACCAACAATACTCCTCTTATATAGCTTATTAATCATAGGCAGTAGTCCTAGCATAAAGAAATTACATGTCAAGCTAAACCATAGCTCTGATACCACTAAAACATGTCACGCCCAGCCCATACCTAGAGTAACATGCTCTCGTAGCATAAATAATAATCTCCCATAAGGAAATTATTACTTACACTACAAGGGATGTGTAAATCACTTCTCTATTTTATCAATCATTAAGGGTACTTATGATTATATTTAGTGGTGAAAATTGTTCGCAGTGTGACCTGGATATTTATTTATTCATTTAGGATTCAATTTAGACCATGAAAACTTGCTAATCATCATATATACATCATTCATCAAATTCATGCATTAGGTCATATATAATTACATACATTCCTTTAAAGGGTATCACTACCACAAAAAGAAGATATACAATAACTACTACTGCCTCTATGATTAACAAGAGATCCACATTAAATTAAAAGCTATCAGGAGTATGCTCAAGTGTCCAATACCACCTTGAGAATGAGATTTCTTCAAAATCTAACTCTCTGCAAAACCATTGATCACTTATCTACTTGCTCTCCTAAAGATTCAGACCCTGTGTTCATCGAATGACAAATGCTAAGTATAAAACTCAGTGATGCTAGGTAACACATATAAACATACCTTAACCATAAATCAAAGAACCAGAAAGAAACCTTTGCATAACTAACATTCATTAATCATTATCAATCAATAACATCATACACTGTATATCCATTTCATAGAAATAGCACCACATTAGTGCTTCATCATCAATCATTAGCATAATTCCACTTATTGCCCATGTCAGTGTATGTAATGAGAATGCAATAATGCTTTGCACTCTCCCTCATTCTCTTTGCTATACATTTCATCTCTTTCCTTTATGATTGTGAACACTCTATTCATACTGGGTCCCTCTATATACCGATACTCATCTCCCGTAGCAGGGCATTATACTATATGGTTCTATGAACCCCTTTCTTTACTGTATGTCTCGAGACTCATCTCCCATAGGAGGGCATTATACTGTATGACCCAGCATGTTAGAAGAATATAAACATCTCTCTCTCTTTTCCTTTCTTATCTTCTTATACTTCTTGATGTATGCCATGATTATGCCTCTATGCAGGTATGATTCATGACATGTTATGTAAATGATGCTTGCATAATCATGTACCATGCACATCATAGGAGAACATTGGCTATATATAATCATTCTTTTCACACATGATTAATAATACATAAAACATCATTTCCAGACCTTACTTAGGTCCTGAAGTAATGAAAATAAGCAAAACATCACAACTAACACAAACCTATAATGGTGCTACGCCTAATGTATACTAATAGTTCAGTTGCTCTCTGATAATAATCTACCTCAACCTTCCTCTTCAAGCTCTCACACCTTCCTTGCAATAAAGAACTCTAAACTTTACTATTCATAAGGTTTTAGGAAGATAAGAATAAGGAAAAAGTGAGGAAATCTTTGTATTTATTCATTGAAAAGTCAATATTTAGTCATGTATGGCTGTACGGATTCCTGTACGCCCGTATCGACACAAAAGCTTTATCTGGTATGACCGTACCATCCATTGGTACACCCACACCACTTCAATGTGATTGATGATCTATTGATACACCATTTTCTTACGAGCAATGGTACGATCATACAATATAGTGGTACGTTTGTACAGTCTCCAGGAATACAATGTCACTCGGCACGGTCAGCCATATGGCCGCACCACTCATCTGGTACTCCCAGATGGTAACCCATACGCCTGTACCATTTCCCTTCCAATGAGATATATGCCACTCTAATCTTGGCCCTTAAGGTACTTAATCAAAATCCTAACACAATACACAACCACTACCTCTATAGCATCAACCTAAACACAATATTTGCCCTTTATACTCCAAAGAAGTCATGCTTCCAAATAAGGCAGCAACAACTCCTGCTTAATCACTACCCTTCTCTATATCTTCCCTTCCTATCACTTTTATCATCTTATAATCTAACACATTCCATCATCCATGCATAACACATGTTCAAAGTAAATTAAGAGGTTACAATATCATTTCATGCATAACTAATCAAACATGCTTAGACACATATATCAATTCAAGGCATGCACACTCATAATATGGCCATACACATCTTACTTATAGCATTCATTTGTCATATCACATACACATTCATTTATCATGTACACATCTTATATATAGTGCAACGCACACATAGGATGTTACTAGTGTGGGTGTGATACTGTGATAGGTTGTTCATCTCATCAATAATCAAATTAATTATAGTGGGTTAATATTACCAAATGACACTGTTCTTAGGTCCGTTTTCAAAATGGTCACTGATTTTTAATTTTTTTCTTTTCAGTATTTGAACTTCAATTTTTTCTCATCAGGAGGTTTTTTCCCACGTTAAATATATATGTGGCAGAATATTCCTTGAATATTCCTGTTACACCCACATAGAGACCCTAGGAGTTTTATATGTTTGTGATGAATGCTAGCAATTGCATGATTGAATGATGACTGGTATGCGTTTGAGGATGGCTTTGTGCCTATATGTTTATATGTGTTCCTTTAATTGTAATGTATGGATGTATATTGTGTCCAATGAGTTATTGGCTTGCCTTGTGTGTGTCATCGCCTTATCGGGAAGCGTGTCTTCTCGGTTGGATGAGGGACGATGAGTATTTGTGCTTAGGATTGTGTTTGGACGTGTGATTTAGATTGGTATGAGCGTTGAAACAGGTTTT